>VDFB02217003.1:0-23492 GCA_007258455.2 Sequoia sempervirens
AGACTTTAAAAGTTCAGATTTTTGATTTATAATCAGCAATTAGAGAGATAAATATTTGTATGAGATTATCTATTACTCATGTGCTTTGAAAATATTGTAATTCATATGTAATTTGAAGCTTTATGCCTTATTTGTAAAACTGTAAATAGTAGTACTGTTCCAATCCTAATCACTGCAATTAATTCTTCTTTCTTCTCACATTAAGTACCCCTGGATGGTCTACCACCAGTGTGGATAATTGATTGTATCTCTCTTTGTACCCACTTTCAAAGTGGTGAATCCCCACTCTCAAGTGGATGCTCGCCGCAACGGATGAATTAGAATGTTGTAGCTTCATCATGGCTGGTTATCCGCCTATTGTTTCAGTTTTTTAATTAATAACTCCGTCATATGTTAGCACCTCGCCCTCAGTGGGATCTTGAGTGCACATTCTTGACGTTGAGTTGTTTCATTTCAAGTATTGTTCTTTAATTTCTCCGCCATATGACAACACCTATCCTTCTTTGGGATTGAGTGTGCATTCTTGGCGTTGAGTCCTTTCAAGCTTGGATTTCAGTTTTGATGCTAACGCTAATCAAGTTGGCTAGTGCTGGTTTGTATTGTGTAAAACTATCGAAAAAATTGGTTAGTATATTTCATTTTTCCATGGGTGTGGAGGCAGGTTTGCAATCCTGCATTCATAACTTATCCAGAAGAGTTTGAGCATACTTGGACTAGGAGATGAAAATGCTGCTCTCTGTCTGCCAAACCTCAACACCTAAACAATAATGCAGGAGGCCCAAGTTTGTCAGCGTCAAAGTTTTGTGCCAAATCCCAGTTGATCTCGGGCCGATCAGTCAGCTAAACTACTCAAAGAATGATCAAGTCATCCACATAGACAACAACAATCAGGATCTCATTACTAGTATTCTTGACATACAGGTTCGAGTCAGATGGACTCCTCTGAAAGCCATGATCTGTGAAGTACTTGTCAATTTTTATGTACCAAGCTCGAGGAGCTCGCCATGTTTTGACCAATCTACACACCTTTTGTTCTTGACCAACAACTTTGAAACCTCAAGGCTGCGTCATGTACACTTCTTCCTTCAACTCACCGTTGAGGAAAGCACTTTTCACATCCATCTGATGGACCTTCCAACCAAATTGGGTCGCTATGCAAGGACGAGCCGTGATGGTAATCACTCATTTTGGTCAGAGGGAGCAAAGGTCTCCTTGTAGTCAATGCCTTCTTTCTGTGAGAACCCCCGTGCAACCAGACGAGCTTTGTACTTGTCAAGGGTTTCGTCAGCTTTGTACTTCACCTTGTACACCCATTTGCAGCCAATGGGCTTCTTCCCTGGCGGAAGATAATAAAGGACCCAAGTGTGATTTTTCTGAAGGCTCTGGTATTCAGATTCCATCACCTTTTCCCACTCAGGTATCCCTTTTGCCTCTAAATATGTTTGAGGCTCATAGACACTGTGGATGTTAGCCATAAAAGCAAAATTCACTGTAGATTGTTGTTTGCTCTTGTTTCTGGATGATCTACCCTCAATGAGCTCATCAACACGAAGATCATTGATAGTCTTAGCCCACCATTTCGGCCGAAGAGTAGAAGTGCCGACATCAGAGGTAACAGGAGGAAATGGATCTGGTTGTGGATCTGGAACACGTGCAATAGGGGGATTTTCATTATCATCTAGAGGAAACTCAAGTTGAGCATCATCAAAGACTAGGTCTTCGTCATCCCTCCCATCAGGCGAATCTAACGGAAGTCGAACACCCACATCAGGAGCTGGTATGGTCTGATCCTCTAAATGCTGAACAGGTGAGGAAAAGTGAAATGGCCCTCGTTCCTCATCAAAGACAACATCCCGACTGAAGATAAGATGATTAGTGTCTACATCAATCAGCCGATATGCCTTGTGGTTGTCATTGTACCCTGTGAACATGAGTTTCTGGCTCTTGGAATCTAGCTTAGAGTGCTTGGCCTCTGGAATCCAAACATGTGCAAGAGAGCCAAAAACCTTCAAATGACTGATCCTGGGTTTGCAACCAGTCCAAACTTCCTCAGGAGTCTTCCCCTTAACAGCATGAGTGGGTGACCGATTAAAGAGATAGATTGAAGTATTGACTGCTTCTGCCCAAAACTTGGTAGGAACACTCCTATGTTGCAACATGGAGCAAGCCATCTCAACAATCGTACGATTGCGTCACTCTACAACACCGTTTTGCTGAGTGTAGTGTGTGGTCAACTGACGCTTTATCCCATGGGTATCACAGAAGTTGGAGAATGCACTAGAACAAAATTCCCCCCCATTATCTGACCTAAGAGTTATGATACAAGAACTGGTCTCTTTTTCTACCAAGGCCTTAAACTTCTGAAATACATTAAAAACTTCTAATTTCTGCTTAAGAAAGTAAACCCACATTTTCCTACTATAACCATCAACAAAGAGAAGAAAGTACTTGCAACCAATTACAAAAGAAGTAGACATAGGCCCACAGATATCAACATGAACTAATTGAAGTACCTTAGAAGCTCGCCAAGAGTCGCCATCCTTGAACGGTGTGCAATGCTGCTTCCCGGTCTGACAAGCACCACAAACGCCCTGATGCTGAGTCTGAATGTCAGGTAAGCCATCGACAAGTCCCTCCCGAGCAAGCTGAGAGAGATAGTGCACGTTCAAGTGCCTGTACCGCTGGTGCCAAAGACTGGTGATAGCTCAATTTTTGGCTACCAAGGTTAACTCTGGAGAATCACCAGTGTCCACAAGCCTGTAGAGGCCATGATCCTCTATCCCAACAGCCATCGTTGTGCGAGTCTCGCGATCTACAATTTAACATTTGTGCGAGCTGAACACCACATCCATCTGGGGAGAATGCCACATTATTTGACTGACTGAGAGAAGGTTGAGCTCTATATCACGTACATAATACACGTTGAGGAATATGAGATCCCTCCCGCCAAACTGAACCTGAATAGTGCATGTGCCGACAACTGTGTATTCCTTGCCTCCTCCAAAAATCACTTAGTCAGTGCAAGGGGAAAAGTCTATGAACCAGTCACGCCTATGTGAGAAATGGTGTGAGGCACCAGAATCTATGTACCAAGCAGAGGATTTGACATGGTCTGCGGGCTTTTTTGCCATGAGTGCATAAAAAGCAAATTCCTTCTACTCAGAATGCTCGGCGACATTCACTTTCTACTAAGACCCTCCTTGCTTCTTTTGCTCAGAAGCCAAACGTGCATGGCAATCCTTCTTGATGTGGCCAAATTTATGACAATAGTTGCATTGTATATTTTTCTTTTTCGGACTGGTGGAGGTCTGACTTGAGCCTTTCTGTTGTGAAGGCTGACCTTTCCCTTTCTGCTTGGGTTGGGTTTTAGCTGCAAAGGCCTGCTCCATGGAGGATGATGATTCACTGCTACCGAACTATTGTCTCCAGCGATTCTGCTACAAGAGGATAGTGCACAGATTTGGAAACTTGAGATCAACATTAGTAGACGTAATGTTGAGAGTCTCTATGAAGTGTTTATAGAACTTCGGTAGACTTTTCAGGGTGATCACGACCATGTCTTCCTCCATTTTCCGACCAATCACCTCCAATTGATCTCTGATCTCCTGGATTTTATTCAGGTGCGCTTGTAGAGTTGTCTTCTCATCCATCATGATAGAAAATAGCATATTATTCAAAAAAACCGCACGGCTTTTGTCAGAAGTTTCATGCAAACCCTTCAAGTGATCCCAGATCTCCTTAGCTGATTTTCCAAGTGGAATTTGCAGGAGTTGATCATCAGTAACCGAAAGTTTAATAAGCATCACCACTTCACGATTTTGCTCATCAAACTTCTCCTAATCCTTACCTGCCGGTGCGGGACAAGTAGCATTGCCTAGGATCATCTGATCAAGGCAGCGGTATTCAAAGATTGTCATCATCCGCTGCTTCCAGGTGTTGTAATTTTTTCCATTGAATCTTTGACTGCCCTCCAGCATCAGATTATTTGAACTGGCCATCTTCATGCTTTTCGAGGCACAAAAAATGAGGTACCAAGAAGAGGCTGATGCACAAAACTTGAGGCACAAATTCCAATGCAAAAACAGAGGCAGATTCAGGTACAATTTGCAGAAAGTACAATGTATGAATGGCACAAAATTTGAGGCATAGAAATCAATGCACCTAGAAAATTCAAAGACCAACCCAGTTGAGCTCTCGAAAAACCCACCAAGAATTTGCAATCTAAAAAAAAATTCGCCTTCAAAAACCGGGTCAAAACCCTAGACGAAAATAAGAAAACCCTGGCCACCATTGATAAACCAAAAAACTTGCAAGAATCAGCTCGAATCTATAAGAAAATCTGACAAAATAGACACCAAACCCTAGACGTTGTGATTGCAGATTGAGGCGACCACTTGAGGCTCAGATTCGAAAAAAAAGAAGCCAACAAAACTCGTTTAAGAGATGCAAAAAATCGTGAGCAACTCCAGATAAGAAACACGGCCCCAAGAAAAGTGAAAATGCTAGTGTGAGACACTTAGAATTTGCGCCAAAACAGATTCAGGTCACGTGGCACAAAGAAACGCGCTTGAAAATGCAGAAAACGCGACCAAAACTGAACGATATTTCAAAAACGTGCGGCCAGAATAGGCAAATCAAAAGAAAATAGGGATCTGCGACCACGCAGGAGCTTGAAGGAAAAAACGCAACCTCAAGGAAAACGCAATCTCAAGGAAAATTCCTGTGATTTCTTCAAACAAAATGCCCACGAATTTGCAGGAACCCAGAAAGGACAAAAAACTCAAGAAGAGGAGCTCGAACCTGGAGCCCAAAAATTTCGAATTATTGCCCACGAAATTTTTCCCAAAAAATTTCAAAAATTTTGAAACAAAAAATAATTTCAAAGAAATTATAAATTTTTCGAAAAAAAGTAATTCCCTGAGCTTTGATACCATATTACACAGGTAATTGGTAAAATATTCGAAGTATTTACGAGAGCAATGTGCTCAATACAAGGATAAGATCGAACACGATCTTATCTCAAGAAAAAGTAGGAAGTTTCTAAAAGAAACTTTAGATAAGATCTCGGACAATAGAGATGATCTTATCTAGATATTTTACAATATTGTACATAGTTGAGCATTAATAAATAAATAAAGAATAAAGAATCTTATTTTAATAAGTACTTCAAACCCCTATACCAATTAAAGTAGTGGAATTGTTACAAAGTATTCCCACGATCAAGAATGCTATAACTAATAGTGTATCTAAGAGGGATGAGATGGTGCATTCCACCATTGCTCTTAGATAATTGAACATCCATTGTCAAGAGAACAAGTGATCAATCCCATGTTATTGATGGCTAATATGGCAAAGAAACCAGCAGCGGTGCACATGGAGATCCTTGAATGAATCTCAATAGCAAACTTATTGATAGCAAATCTAGTGTGAATGTACATTCAAAAGATACTTGGAGAAGTCTAGACAAGACAACCATTTGGCCGCCTCCAACTTTCTAATTGGTAGGAGCTGATAAAAAAAGTAATTGAAGTACTTGTAATCCTCATGGGGCAAAAGGTACTTATTGGTAAAGTATTTTTATTAAATTTTGTGCTCATCTCATTATGGAAAAAAGCGTACAATGCATTATTGGGTTAGGGATGGTAATAGCAGCCAAAACAGCTCACAAGTGCAAAAAGAACACGCTCTCCATTGAAAACAAGGGTCAGAAATGTGTAATTGATCTAAAAAACCAAGCAATGAGGAAGTAGCTTCCTTAGATTTGTCAAATTCGGACTTTACAGAAGATGGGGCAAAGAAGAATGATTAGAGTCCAATGGAGCCAAATACCAAAGGAATTTGGAATTGCAATCATGTTCAGAAGGTGAAACAAATTTCCTTCATGGCCTGATTCACTAGCAAATGGAGGACTATGAAGTATTTTAGTCGAACTACAATTTTATTGAAGCTACGGAGATTAACGAAGAGGAACAAGGATCATGAGTTGACAAGCAACAAATGAAAAATGATTTTGAAAAGTTGAACAGCTCATGTGTGACAAATGAAATATATGGTTTGCAAAGGTTTGGAGTTATGAAAATGGTTTGACTTTGATGTTCCAATAGAGGCACCTAAACTCCATTGAAGATCCCAAAATTAATGAAGGTATGCAACATAATAATATTTAATAATATTGGATTTGGAGGCTATGGATACTTGTCCTTACAAATGCTACAAAGGACCATACTCGTGTTATATATTTCAACATGACATCTAAGTTGGATCAAAATAGACTTCATAAGAAAGTTATAGAAAAGGGAAAAAACATTGTACAATGGGTTGAACAAAACAGTAATGAAGTCGAAGAGGAAAATAACAAGTGGGCCCGATATGAGAAAAACAAAAAGGTAATAAAGGAAAAAATAGTGCATTGCAATGGGTGGAAAAGACAATTTTTTTAAATGACTAAAGTCCATTCATTTTCTCAAATTGTATGGCCACCCATGAAAGGAGAAATTAAAAATTAAATTATAAGGATCTCCCTTTGCCTACCGTCCAACCAAGTATTCCTAAATTGACCCTACAACAACCATTCAAGAAAACAATTAAAAGTTATAATGATCAAGTTCCAAAAACTTTACTGTATGGCAAGATAAGCCTCTTATAATTTCTTCTTTTCTACCCATATGGCCACATATAGAAGCAAAAATTACAAAGTAGAGAGACATTAAAAATTGTAAAGTTCCTATCATACAATAGGCTGTTATGAACCCAAGCATACAACCTTCAAAACAGACATTACTACAATTTGCGCTTCCTCTTTTAGCATACAACCTTCCTATTCCAAAATATGTTTAGCCTTGATTTGGACTCATTGTATGGAGCAACCAACACAATTTATTTATCATACAGCTACTATAACCATTCACTCTTTTTGATCACATGACCCCTGCCAACAACTTATAGTGTACAGAATTTTCAGCCCCTTCTCTACCATACACTCTTCTCTCTTTTGTTGTATGACCATTAGGTGCTTTATATAGACCTTGTTTAGTTAAAGAAAGCAACCTGATCCTTGCTTGATCATCTCTAGTCTACTTCTATAAAACTTCATGTGAATAAAGATATATTTCTATTACTTTGGGATTCTCCTTAAACTTCCTTTGTAAACTAGTGTAATCTTGTGTCCCACTAGACTACTTTTGGTCATCCATGGACGTTAACATAATTTCTTTCTTTCTTTCTATTTGGTGTGCATTGTTATGTTTGTTCATTATTTCAAGTACTGGTTTTATAAGATATAATAGTAAATACTCACAACAATCCTGATGTTTTCAAGGTAGGATGTGTGATGAGATTGCTAGGGGAAACTTGTAAATGCAGGTTCCAAGAAACTCACTCCTAGGACTAAGAATGAGGCTGAAGCTCAAGCATTGCTTGTTGGTTTTCAGGTCTATGAAAAAAATGGTTTGAAAGCAATACAAATTGAGGGGGATTCCATGGTGATAATCAACACTACCAAAAATAAGGCATCTATGAGTTGGAAAATTAGACAGATTAAGGACATGATTTGACATAAACTCAAAACAATGGACACCTGCAACATCAATCACTACTATACACAAGGGGACAAATCAGCAAATTCTTTGGCAAATTCTGCAATTGATCACCTTGAGGATATCATTACTAGCAACATTTTTAAAGCATTGGATGGTCATGTGAAGAGACACATTCATAAGGTAAGCACAAAATGACAGCAATTGGATGGCAGTTCTATCAGCATGTGAACTGTGCAAAGTCTATTAACAATGAATGCAAAAATTCCTACCATAAGATTGTTGGAAATATTGTGATTGATGTCAAATGGAAATGTTGTGATTGATGTCAAAGGTGTATAGAGACGATTGGAAATTGTTGTCATTGATGTCAAAGGTGATGTTAAAAGAAATATAGAAAAATAGATTTATATTGGCTGACCAATGGTTCTAAGTTTGGTGCCCATCTTGTCAAGACAAAAATCAAAATTAAAATTATTTTTATTTTGGGCCAACATCTCCTATTATGGCACCCACTTTTGAGGAATTTAAAATTATAAATAAATTATTTTTCAAAGGGGCTGACCCCTCTTGATATTGGCGCCCACATGTGGAAGGGTTTCTTAAATAAAATAAAATTTATTTTATGCATGTGTGGCCAGCCCCCTTGAAGAGTCACCCCTCTTGGGTGAAAAGACACTTTGACAAGGTATAAATAAAGGTTTGTTTGAGAGTTAGAAAGCAAGCAATTTTTTAATATCACTCATATGAAGAGCAAAAATAAAAGGATATTTGAGCAGATTTACAAAAGATATGTGAGAAGATTTATAAGAGATTTTTAGTATCAACTTTGTGAAAAGAGAAAAGAAATAAAAGGAACACGTGGCAGATTTATGAGTAAATTGTTGAAGATTTTATGACAGATTCATGAGCAGATATATTGCAGATTTATGAGCAGACATTAAGGAAGAAATATTCTACTAGTGTCCAATAACACTTTGGAGCTTTTATGGGAGTTGTTAAGCCATAGTGGATAGTTCATTCATTAAGGAAAATGCAAAGAGGTAAAGCAAGTGATTCAAGCACTGCACTTCCTGATAGAGTGGCCCTAATGTGTGGGGGCTATGATTCCCTCAAAACCAGCTCAAGCTCCAACACAAGTAATTAAGACTAAAAAGATCAAATTTTGTTTGTTATAGATGTGAATGTAATGGACTTTCCCAAGCTACAATAGAAGGAATAGGAACTTTGATTGAAAATTCCATTGTAATGGGCATTCTCATGCTCAAAACTAGAAATAGGAATTTTTGTGGAGTCTCACTAATAATATTGGTGGTATTGGAATGCAATTTTTCTTCATATTAATATAAATAGGCAAAGACCCCAATTCTACTATTTATTTATCAACAAAATGTTATACAATTCAAGAAATATGCTTTGAATAAAGACAACCAATTAGTGCTAAACACTTGGGAAATGTTTACTTATGGGAATGAATTCCAACGTACTACGAGTGTAAATGGAAGTAACCCACAGAACATAATACATGTACAAGAACACAATGCACAGAACAATCACACTATATTTATTGAAGTAACATATGCAAGTACAATCATCCGTACTACCACAATGTGGCACGAATTCATAACATAATAGTCTCCAAAATCATAACATTAATACTCATCAGCATCATCATAACAACAACGTTTCCTGACTAGATGACTCAAGGTTGAGAGATTGATCGTCACGTCCCTTCATTACAACTAATTGTTTCACTAGGAACTTAATTCTTGAGACAACTAACTAACAACACAAGAAGTACATGAAATATTAGCGTTAACTAAAGTCTTATTTACTTATGACTCATGGCCAACCAAGTACATTCTCAACCGACTACAACCGACTATGACTATGGCCGACTACGACCCACTAAATCGTCACCCCCCCTACAAAAGTAGTCATCTTCCAGAAAACTAAAAACAAAACCAAGGGTACAAAAAGGGAAATTATGAAGAGGGAGGGTGAGAAGGCGCCCTTGGATGTGCAAGATCCATCATCTAGACCGCCTCAGCCAGTTTGGCTTTTGCCTTCTCAAGTTCCTGCTTGGTGCTAGCCAACTCCTTGTCCTTTTCTTGTAGCTGATTCTCCGTCTCAACTAAAAGTCAAAACACATTAGCCATCTGTGTATTCTTCTCTGCCAATAGCCAATCCTTCTCTACCAATACTTTATCTTTCTCTATCAACTTATCCTCAAGAGTGGCAACTCCCATCCGCTCAGCAGCCATCACTTGAGCCAATTCCTCTCATGACTTTTGAATGTAGTCCGCCAACTCTCGCCTGGTAGTCACTATCGTCTCTACTCCTGGCCACCTATGCGAGATAAAACATTGAAAGAATTTTCCTTTGCATCTTCATTGCATACCTACCATCCTCTTGGCCCCACGTACCATTAAGGGATCATGTTCCACATCCAGTTGTTGTCCAATTGCACCAACTTCAGACATAACTCTCGCCATCTCTTGCAATTCACTCTAATACCTCCAGACTGTACCACAAGGGTCATTAGCATTTCAATGTACACTCCATTGGATTCATTATTGCACTTCTCTCTTGACTCTTCTAGATGTGTTGGCCATGATGCTAGGTAAACTAACTGTGATACTTCTGGCTATGAGGCTAGCTGTACTAGGATTTGGCAATGCAATTGAGTTTGATGGGGGTTTGGGGCCAACACCCCCAATGGGGTCAAGGGCAGTTAGCACCCCTAGCAGGGTCGAGGGGAAGCTTCTTGCCTATTTTGTACAACTTGTAGTGATTGCTTCAACATTTGACCTATTCTGATATGCCTTGACATACTGTTTTGTTTTGACATATGACATGTACTAATTTGTCATACAACAGCTTGCTCCCACGTATTATTCTATTGCAACTTTTTTATGGGCCTTGTCTCCCAATATCGTACAACTTCTTCTAAATGATGTATGTCTTTCCCCTTCCTTGGTTGTCATACGAACTCGTCTTCCTTGTATGCCTACAATCCTTGTTTTGAAATGTTGCACAATTGCTTGCCTTGTTCGTATGCTCCATACGATTTGATTTGTCTTCCCAGTTTGGAGTCGCCAATTTTGTCGTACAATATACCTACACACAATACTGGCTACTCTTTTCCGCCGTACATTGAGGCTTATTCTCCTTGTTTGTGCGATTTCTTGAGTGATGTTTTTCCTTAATCGTGTAACTTCCACTTGGTAGTTCCCTTGTATGCCTTTGAAATCTTGCATGAGTTGTTGTGATTCATGTTTTTTGGGTTCCATATATCATACGATTACATGCAGATTCTGCTTTGAGTTTTGGCTTCATGCAATTCTTGCCTCCCTCCTTGAAATCGACGGCTCCCTTTTACTTTGTGGTAGTCTTGTCTATGCTCTTTTTGTGCCAAGCTCTCCCCAGTCTTGTGCATGAGACACCTGCTTGTGGTTTCTCCTCTCTGCATGGTGTACAAGATTGCTTTGCCAACCTTTTGCTAAGAGTCTTTGCCCTTTGTCGCCTTCACACCTCCCGCATAGGTTTACAAATTTCTGATCACAACTCTTTGTTTTTCCAAACTCTCCAACTTGCCATACGAGGTGATTATGTTTATGGTCTCGTTGCCTTGCAAAATCTCTACGCTACCTTCCTTCAACTATGCGATGTACGAGAATCCTTCGTACGCTCAAGCCTTTATTGTGTTGTACGGTCCGTTCTCCCTTATGTTGTACATTACTTGCATATGCTTTTTCCTTGGCATAAATAAACTTTCTCCTGTCGTCATTTGTTGCATACTTTTGGCCTTGTGAGTTCGTACAATATGCATTCTCTAGACTCGTACGATGTGTTCCGTTCACTGAGTACTGAATTCCTAATATCAGACGTTTAATGGGATTGGTACTTTCCGTGTCTGTCTCTTCCAGCCTATCACTTAATGAAGACATAAATTAATATAGCCTATCCGCTATTTATTTATATGAGATATTTAATGTGAAGGGGCACTTCACTTGGCAACAATGTAATTCCTAAAAGGGCTGACCTTCCTTGTGATTAATATATTTTAATTGTAATAATATTTCTCTATCTTGGCCGACCTTGTACATGAAGAGGTGCGACCTCTCTCTCATTGTGTATATATACAAGGTCATTTCCATTCCTTCTATCATCAAGCAAGTCCGTTTCTCTCTTCATTCAAGTGCGAATTTTCTCCAAGTGCAGATTGCGAATTTCTGTAAGTGCAGATTTAGGTTTCAAGGGAGGGCAGATTATTATCTGTTTTGTATCTAAAGTTGGTGCTGAATATTGGCCTTGTGATTGGCCTCATTGTAAAGAGAATTGTTGCCACTATTTATATATATAAGAGAGATCTTTGTTGCTGGGTTTTTCTCCCTCAAGAGGAGGGTTTTCCCAGGGTATCTGCTGTGTTATTGTGTCTGATTTGAATTTATTTTTGTGCATATAATCTGTTCATTAAAAATTTACATGGTATCAAAGCGGGTTTGAGAGGATCATGATCAGATTATTGCTAATCAGCATACCCTATTTGTTCACTTAGTCAAGACGGTGAATGGTTTGAAGATCGAGGATAGACTCGAGGGTGCATCTAACTTCACATCATGGAGGTTTAGGATCATGCTCACCTTGCGTGAAAATGACTTGGGTGAGTTCTAGAGTAGTGTTCCTCAACCTGGGAGCTAGAAGCGAAGTTACAATGGGTGAAGAAAGATATTAAAGCAATGAAGATATTGGTTGATTTTGTCAAGGATCATATTGTGCCTATCGCCTCTAAGTTGAAGACAATGAGAAATGTTCAAAACATTGGAAGAGATGTACGAAATCAACAATACCAGCCAAGCGCTTGCACTAAAGCAACAACTTCATCATGTGAAGATGGCGAAGGTGAATCAATGATTGCATACTTTATGAGGATTGCAGATTTGAGAGATCAGCTCTCAACAATAGGGCATATGGTTGATGACAAAGACCTAACTATGCTTGCTTCTCAATGGTCTACCTTTGTCTTGGGAATCTTACATTCAGGGAATCAGTGCAAGATCGAAATTGCCTAAGTTTGATCACCTAAGTTCTGATTGCATTCAAGAAGAATCAAGGTTGGTGGCAAGAGGCGTTGGTCAAAGTTCAAAGAATGAAGACATTCATGTTCTCGCCTCCCATGCATCAAAGAAGAAAGGAAAAGATGGAAGGAAAGGATTCTTCAAGAGGAATTGGGACAAGGGAAATGATGATGCACCTCCATTTAAGAAGAAGAGGGACATGTCCAAGATTCAATGTTTTAGGTGTGACAAGTTTGGGCACTTCGCCAAGTATTGTCCAACTAGACCTAAGCAACAGGTCACCATTGCGGATGTTGATGATGCCTCTCCTCAAAAGGATTCAAGTGAATATTTGTTCTATTTGGCATTATCAAGCAGTGTACCTTACGACACCAACACTTGGATAATCGACAGTGGTGCCTCACGACACATCACCGACTTTAAGGAGCACTTATCAAGTTTGGTGGAAAAGGAGTCTTCTGAACAAGTCATCATTGGAGATGATGCTAGCTACTCCGTAAAAGGAATTGGGACCCCTCTACTTCATTTGGATTTCAGCATTTCACTTCAGTTGGGTAATGTTCTTTATGTTCCTAGAATCAAATGCAAACTTATTTCTATTTCAGCTTTGGAAGAGAAAGGATAATAAGTTGCCTTCTCCAAAGACAAAGTTCTAGTGTGGATGGAGAACTCTAGCTTCAAGGATGCTCAAGTAATTGGAGTTAGACATGAAAACCTTTACAAGGTCTCACACGTTAGTGGATTGAAACTAGGAGGTAAGCATCCCTCGAAGTAAAAACCAAGTTGTCATTTCGACAGCATAACATTAGCATAAGTTCATGGATACCCAAGCTGAAGCAAAAACCTTCACTATATAGAAGCTCACAAAACTCTTCAAATTCCTAAGAAAGCATACCAAAAGACACAAGAGTCTTTTCAAATTTCCATAAAAAAATAATTCTCAAGATGGCGTCCCTTTTTGCATAATAAGAACTTCACTTTATTTAAAATTATCTCCTTAAAAGTGGCGTCCACTTTTTTCCCAAGGCATTAGAAAATAATTAAAATATATTTAATACTTCATGAAGGCGTCACCCTTCCAAGTCCCTCTTTTAAACACAACTTAAAGTTGTTCTGCTAGGCCAAGGGGTCAACTGCAAATTATAACATTAATGCCTTTATTCACCAAAATTAAACCATTAGAAGCCATACTTGAATTGCATTAAATGTTCCAATTGAAAATGAAGACCTTGAAGACTGATAACTGCATACTGCCAAAATTAGAATTTACTATAAATAGTAAACTCCCAGAAATGCCATAGAACCTCAAAACAAGGAAACCCTAATTTTACCTCAAACAAGCCTACAGGCTTCCGGAATAGGCTGATGAGTGTTAGAACAGATCACTGATGAGAAGGGGACATTACAAAAAAGGGCTTAAGTTGTCAACTAAGTCTGATTCACCTATAGTAGATGAAACATTGTTCAGGCAACTAGTGGGCAGCCTCATCTATCTCACTGCCACTAGACTTGACTTGAGTTTTGTCGTGAGCTACATATCACGCTTCGTGACAGCCTCCAAGGCTGATCATTGGGTAGCAGCGAAGCATGTGCTGCATTATGTGAAAGGCACTACTGATTTTGGACTCTTGTACACTCGGAGTCACGATCCTAAACTCAGTGGGTTCACAAATTCAAATTGGGCAGGTTCAGTTGATGACAGGAAATCAACATCTAGCTATGTGTTCAATTTGGGATCCAGTGCAGTCACATGGACTAGTAAGAAGTAGTAGGTAGTGGCTCTCTCCTCGACAGAAGCAGAGTATCGGGGAGCAGTAAAAGCAGCATGTGAGGCAGTTTGGCTTCGCCAGATGCTTGCGGATATGCAAATATCTCAAGCAGGTTCGACTCCCTTGTTTTGTGATAATTAGGGAGTTCTCAAACTTGCCAAGAATCTGGTCTTCCATGAGCGAACCGAGCATGTGGAAACTCATTGTCATTTCATTCGGAAGCTGGTTGAAGACGGATCAAGTTCAGTTGCTGTATGTTCCAACAGAGGACCAGATAGCAGACATTCTCACCAAGTCGCTCAACTATGTACAATATTGTAAAATATCTAGATAAGATTGTCTCTATTGTTCGAGATCTTATCTGAAGTTTCTTTTAGAAACTTCTTGCTTTTTCTTGAGATAAGATCATGTTCGATCTTATCCTTGTACATCTTGTAAATTATTTATTGAGCACATTGCTCTCGTAAATACATCGAATATTTTACCAATTACCCGTGTAATAGTACTTGCCTTGCAATAATTTTATCATATTACAATTGATGTGTTACTGTAGTAGCATTTTCCTGCATGGTGATGTCCATTATCCATAGCATGCTTTGTTTGGGCTTGAGTAACGGCCAATACCTTGTTAGGTCTCTCTATATCAATTATATTGATTCTAGCTTTTTGCTTCGGAAATCTTGCATCATCATGATCTTCAGGTGGGCAATTAGATGCACAAATTAAGGATTGCTCCAAGTGCATGCTAAGATGCATGAATCTATCTCAAATAGATGTTCAAGTTCTAGGGCAGCATGTATTGGCACTAAACAACATTTGCATTTCAGTAGGCAATTAGATGCACAAATTAAGGATTGCTCCAAGTGCACACTAATGAGTCTATCTCAAATAGATTTTCAAGTTCTAGGATAGTGTGTATTGGCGCTAAACAACATTTTCATTTCAGTTCATGAAATGTTTTATGCTGTGAGGTTGACTTGTTGAATGTTTTCTTGATTCCAAAATAACTGATTGTTAGAAGATTTAGTCTTCTCCCTTTGATATTCTTCTGGTGGGTAGTTTCAATCTTTATTGAACTTAATATCTCAATCTGAAGTTATCGACTTAATAGAAATTTACTAACCCCAATAATCTATGAAGCTCTGTAGGGGTCCTTTGTTCTTTTGGAGCTTTTTTAGATCCAGAGGGACACCATATTCTTTAACTATTTATTTTAAATGCTGAATCTAATTAACGGCAATGAAGCAATTCTCCAAGTTAGCATATAGCATTTGTTGACACAAGATGAGCAGAACTTTTTAAAGATGTATCAGATGCTTCTGTCATGTACTGTTAAAAGTTAGTATGTCATACAGATTGACAACCACAAGTGTACCAGCAAAGGGGAGTAAGATTTCATTCATCAAACCTAAATTTATTCCTCATAGTTATTTACATTACTATGTTATCCAGCTTGAAGCAAATCAATTGAATGATTCACCTGGAAATGGAGTTGAACTACAGTTGGGGATTTGAATATATCTTTGCACTTAGCCACACCCTGAAGCCTTGATTTCTTACAATTAGCCTTGGCACTCTGCTCCATGTGGGCAGTGTTTGTCATCAGCCACAGCACTGTCGTTGTTGGTGTATGGTCTTGTGCTTGCTTTCAAAACGATGCCTGATTTTGGGCATTAGTTGGTCAAGACAACATAACATGCTGCATGTATACCTGAGATGGTGCAGAGGAATAGTAATGTAGCATATATCCCTAACATAACCTGTAATCTTTACTTCGTTTTTTTCTTTACTCCACTGGATTCATTTCAGATATTGGCTGTAAAAATCAGTTCTGCCCCAGGCAGATTGTTTTGATTTTTCCGACATTATATGGGGAAACTAGATGTAAGGGGGAAGCCAAAATGACCCTGTGGGATGCTGTTTCTGTTGTTTTCAAGCTTGGTTATGCTTATTCTCATATCTTGGTTTTATTTTAGTCTGTTCACAGTGCTAAGATTTCAATATTGAACTTCACCCTCTTTCTTCCACTAATAGTAAAAATTAACTGTCTTGGAATGCAAAAATGGCACATAATATTTCTTAAAGAAAAACACGCTGAGAGAAAAATTATGGTCATCCAAATGATTGTAGTCACCCAAGAAAGACTCGTATAAACTTAAAATGGAGAAGATATCTTTGGATGCTTGAAGTGGAGTACTTTTTAGTGCTGTTTTGACACCTGAGAAAAGAAGTTATCAACAACCTTGAGATGCCATTTTATACCATCGACTTTCATTTTTATCTATATGACTAAGAATTGTAGCAGTTTAGAATGGTATTTATCGACAATGAATTAAGTTGATTCTTAGATAGAGAGAAGACTGAACACTAAATTTTGCACATTGCATTGTGCTTATTGCTTTTAGTATGTTCGGTTGTCTTAATTTATTTCCCTTTGCCTTACAGAAAAAAGAGAGGAATTGAAAGAGTACAGTCGTGTTGTTATTAACAAATGAACTTGTCAGATTCAGTTGTCAAAATGCTCCATGGCAAGTTGTCTTAATTTTAACTTTTAAAAGTGGTGTATGATGCAGAGTGTGGCTATAACCACTTGTAATCGTGTCTGCCAATGGCTTAGAGATCTGGAGAACGAAATATTTTTAATTGGAGCAGCTCCGTTTTCATGGTGAATTTATTCGAGGGTATATGCAGCCCTGATTTCATATGGACCCGTACAAGGAAAATGGATTCTTTATTCTTGTTTCTTTCCCACACGCTATTTTTGGAATGCTTGAGTTTGTTTATTTTAAAGCTCTATTATGGAACAAATCGGGGAACCCTTCGATTGTGTAAATTTGATTGCACTAAAAACACCATTTAATCATTTGACAAGGGCTGCATGTAAAGCCCTGAATTGATGTACATGCCTGAATTGAATGAGTTGATAAATCGAAGTATTCTTTTGGTTCTAATTATCAACAAAATTTAAACGTGGAGGTTTGTAATCTATGCTACTTTGTACTTGTTATTTACTTTTGACAAATATGGGAATTCAAGTTATATTGTTCAAATAAATACTATATTTTATTTGATTCAAGGTCAAATGAGATGAAAGAAATGTAGAATAACTAAACAAGAAGACATCTTAAACTGGCGATTAAACATGACATGCAAGTTACAACATCAATATAAGGTGAAAGAAGTAAGTTACCCTCATAATGTTTATTGCGGGAAAGGGAAAAAAAAGAAAAAGAAAAAAAAACCCTACACTTATGGAGATGGCATTACATTGATATTCATCCATAACAACAAACAAACTCGAGCATTCCTCAAAAATTGAAGATTTAGGTATTCATCACATTATCTGAAGATATTGCCAGCTTGGTCCCATGTCTTGCAATACAATCAACTATCAACCACCAATCAATTTGGTCCCATGTCTTGCAATACAATCAACTATCAACCACCAATCAATTGGTTGAATGATAATGTATGTCAATATGCTTGGGCCATGCATGAAGACAAGATTCTTAGCTAGTTATTTATCATTTTGATTGATACATTAAGAATTTTGGGTTGTCACAAGCCCAACTCCTTAAGCATTTGGAGATTACAAACTACTTGTTTATCATCAATATTGCTCTATACTCATGCCAATATTGGAGAATAATAATTGATTTCATATTGCTCTAGAGCCAAGAGACAAATCATAAGTGTAATTATCACCAATATTCATCACCCGATTTGAGTAGGTCTACCCAAGTAGTAGTCCATCCCTTGTCACTCTATATTCAATACCAAAAGAACGCTAACCTTAGCATACACCATGGTAAACTTGGTTTCCACCCAATGGAGTTTAGTGGGAACATATAGGCATAGTGGATGCTAAACTAACAATCTTGTTTGAAATCATACATGTGACAACTCAAGTTCTCTAATACCAAACAATGATGGCAGCGGTTTGGATTATAGCCTATTTGCAATATTACAAGGATAGGAAGTGCCCCAATTACCAAATACCAATGCAGTTGTCTATAGAAAGATGGTACGCTTAATCTGGCTGAATTATAATCAAAGGCGATTGAAAAGAAACCACAATTGCATTTCTCATTGCTAATAACAGAAATTCAAAGTTCACCAATATCAACGATAGGGAATCAAAATTTATATGCTTATGCAATAAACAGTGACAAAATCTCAGATCAAAGAAACAACTTTTTATTCATATACACTTCAAAGTAACCAAACTTGAGTTCAAAGAAAACAAACCATTGCATCCAGGTACAGCAAAACCCCCAATCGATCTATCACTCTACCCGATCTGCATCTCTCCTCGCTTCCACATGCATCATTCTTGTTGCTCCAATGTGTCTTTTATGGTGTTGGTGTTTGTCTTCTTGTTCCTCCAAGAACCATTTTTCTTCTCAGCCAAGACTTGGCTCGGCTTCTACAGCACAAACTTGGCTTAGTTTTTCCCAATAATTGTCCTCTCTGGCAGCCAGTCACACACAACAAAAGCTATGCGATCTCGTGTCTTTTTCTCAACTAGTCTCCTCTAACTGCCTTCCATTGCTCTTCTTTTTTTTTTCATCGGTTTTTCCTGGAGCAAATACCATTGGATACTTGTTTACCTACAAAATATTGACACATGTTTGAAGCCAAACAAAGTGAAATAATTCACTTGAACAAAACACCACAAAGCAAAAAAATAGAAAACTAAAATGGAAAGCCATAGTTTCACATCAAAATGGCGATGCCCCTACAGTAGGCTCCTTGGGGGAGTTGATTGTGAGCGTAGCTCACAAAGGGGGGTTGGGTAGTAGGACTACCCTTCCAAGCTCTCCTACTTGCAGCATATCCCTGCATGTTGAGAGACAACCACTTGTCCCATTACTTCTTTCTTTTCTTCTAGTATAAGACTGGAATGGTTCCTCCATTACATCATGAAAGATGTCCACAAATCGAACTTGGCTTCTTGTTTCCACACCCCATCACATCATCTTCAACATACGCCGTCCACTCTCCAAACAGCCTCTCATTGTTGCACCTTTCCCTTTCCGTTTGCATTTCCCTCCAACAAAAATAAACTCCACTATAATGTTTGGCATCCACATAACTTTCCATATCATTCATTGTATCATCTTCAACTATATTCAAGGGGTTTGAAAGCTGAGATGTTAACTCACCAATGGTGTATGCACTATTCATCACACCTCATGTTAGTGCAAGCCATTCTTGCTCAACTACCTCAATTTGAAGAGCCAAATCATCTTCCACATTCTCACTTGCTATCTCCACACTCTGTCCCTGTAGATTTGTGCTCATGTATTCACCCTGACATTGTTGTTCCAAACTCCTATGTATCTCTACATCCTTTAAAATAACAATGGCTGCCCCAACTTCATAATCATTTGTGTCGACACATGTTGTTGGCTGTCCTACCTGTAAATGAACACTATTTCCACCTATGCAACATTGAGGAAGGTGAAGGTTTACCTCCTTGATTACCACTACAACTTTCGTTGACTCCCGTCCATTAATAAGCTCCTTTCTTCTTATCAGCATCACCTTAGTACTGTTGCTTTGGCCGTGCTCTTTTGCTTCTTGCAAAGGCAACCAAGTATGTTTGAGTCCATCTTTCTCAATAGTGTAGGTATTATGTCTCCCATCTTGTATGGCATTTTGGTCAAGCTGCCAAGACCTACCAAGCAATACATGACACACGTCCATAGGCATGATGTCACAAATCACACTATCCTTATAACTGCAAATTTGAAACTCTACTAAAGCCTGCTCATTTACAAACAACTGATGCCCGTTTTGAAGCCAAGAAACTTTATAAGGAGTAGGATGTTTAGTTCTCTTAAGTCCTAGTTATCTACCATTTTTGCAGTCACTATATTATTTGTACTACCACTGTCAATAATTAATTTGCAGTGCTTACCTTCAGCTTTGCACTTCATTTTGAATAGAGCCTTCCTTTGTATCAATTCATGATTCTCCTTTGGTAGTTTTAGCAACACTCTTTGGAACAAAAGAGATTTTCTTGACTAGAGTTCTGTTCTTGGAGAAATTGATCCTGTACTCTTTTGATTTGCTTGCACCACCTAATTCCTCCTTTCAAGGCTTGTGTAAACTCCTTAGGAAGATTCTGGACACTCCCAACTCTTGTGACCCACATATTGATTATACTTAAAACATTTACCTACAAAAACTCTGCCTCTTCCTTGATAACCATCACTTCTAGCAAATATTTCTCCTCTATCCTGATAACCTCCTTTTTCTAACTTAGTTTTCCCTATAGAGCTACTTGCCTCTCCATCTTGATGGTGTTGCTATCATTTTTTCTATATAGCCTCATCCTCTACCTTGGCCTTGCTAATTCTGCCTCCTCATCAACTTCTCTGCCTTAATGGCAAACTAGTAGGCTTCCTCCAAAGTTCTTGGTGACACTAACTCATCCTACAAACTATATCTTAATACATTCAGGTACCTTGCCACCTTTTCCAAATCCTCTTCGCTATGGTCTGACCGAATCACCAAACTTGTAGAACTCTTTCGTGTATTCCTTGATGGACATATGTTTCTGCTTCAAATTCCGCAATCTTTTGAAAAGACTAGTTTGATAATCTATTGGAAGAAACTTCGTCTTCAGCTTAGCAACCATTCGATCCCATGAGGTAATATTTTCTTTGTTCTTCTCTTGTCTCTCAGATTGGACATAGTCCCACCACACAGCAACGTGGCCCTTGAGCCTTGTGTAGGTGAATTTCACTTTTCTTTCCTCTACAACTCCTTCATACTCAAAATACTTATTAAGGTCATTAATCCAATCTATAAGTTCTCCGTTTAGACTTTGCGAATACGTTGGAACCTTGATTTTTGGCTTGGCTCCCACATTCATCATAGCTGTAGTCAATTTTTCTTCCACTCCTTCAGGTTCTCCTTGATCTTCCTCATCGTCTGCTTGTGGTTGCTCTTCCTCTTCAACATCATTGGCTTCATCCACTAGTGTTCCTCTTTGTTGTGTCCTCTCCATGGCATCCATTCGTGCAGTCAAGTTTTACAACAATTCAAGGACTCCATTATCATGCCCTCTTTTGCCCCTTCCTCAAGCTCCTCTACCTCTCATCATTCTCGGTGGCATTCTACCCACACCTCAACAGTCCCAAATCTTCAAGTTTGATACCAAACTGATGACTTAACTTCTCTAATACCAAACAATGATGGCAACAATTTGCATTATAGCCTATTTGCAATATTACAAGGACAAGAAGTGACCCCAATTACCAAATACTAATACGGTTGTCTATAGAAAGATGGTATGTTTAATCTAGTTGAATTATAACCAAAGGCGATGTTAGTCGTATATCTTTACTTTGTAGTCGGCCGTAGTCGTAGTCGGCCGTGGTCGTAGTCGGCCGTAGTCGTAGTCGGCCAATGGTTAATAAAACTATAGATTAGTAAAGAATAATAATGTCATGTAATGTCATGTACTTTCGGGAAATATGTTCAGATTAATGTTAATGTAATGTTGTTATGAAACGTCGTGTCGGTTGGTTGTCTAACCACCGCCGAGCGTTATATGTAGTCGGGTGGATGTTGTCGGGAGATGATGCTATGAGAAGAGGGAATGAGTTTTTGCCGATGGTTATACTGTAAGCATTGTGATACTCTTTGTACATGATATTCCTGAGAATGAATAAAGTTTCTAGCATTTTACTATGATATCTTTCAGTTTACTGTTTTATCCTATGTTCTGTTTATTACAAGTTTGCCAGTAGTACGTAGAGTTTGAATCCCATTCCGTAGGCAAACATTTGGCGCCATTGACTGAACGGACTAGGGCATCATCCACCATGGCAGCGTAATGGGTCAACCAGCGGAAGAACCTATAAATGCTAATGAGGAACGAGAAGACTCATTGACGAAAGACTTGGTAAATTTGTGGAAAATCTGCGGCTCGTGACCAAATGCGTGAGGGAATCCCACATTAGGAGATCACACGAGGGAAGTCATCTGGGATCGGTGGGAAGTGAACCTATACATTGCATGCAGTTCTTGGCCGGTATTTCATTATTCGCAAGACTTGCGAAGGAAGAAGCCCGTGAGCACCGAAGGCAGCAAATCGTCCAACGCTGTGAAGACCGAAACAAACGGGAAGAGGAAGAACGGGATACTAGTCGGCGCCGCACTTCCGGCAACCAGCAATGATCGCTTGAACAACTAAATGCCCGTACGGCCGAACAAAGATAAGAATAGAGTACCTGACGGGCACGGGACTTCGGAAGAGCAGGTTCGGCGATCACTCAGACTACAAGAGCAAGAAAATCGGCGAAGACGACTAAGGCAAGTCGGTAAGGAACTAGATGAGGACTTAATTGAAATCAATCAGAGCATAAAAAGAACATATGAAAATTTGAAAAAAATAGACACGTCTATTGAACGAACACATCACAGTTTGATAGAAGGAAGGGACGAAGACCCCTTCAGCACTAAAAATAAAAAAAAATATAACCTCTATAATGATGAAGATAGATTGAATAGTAGCGGATGATTTGAGTTGTCACTCGGTTGACGACCGCGAGTTAAGGAGGAAGGCGAGCAAGGCCAGGCGAGAGCATGGCGGGATCTGAGGAGACCACGGTGTTGCGGGCAGCTGGCGAAAGGACATGCGTTGACCGTCACGTGGCCCAGAGTGAAAGGTGACGCCTGAGGGGGCGTAGCGAGGAATCCACTAGTCTAATCGGGTCCAAAACACAAGGAGGTCAACAAGGAGGTCAACCGGTAAAGATGGCTCACCAGGATCGACAGAAGTTGCCGAAATTCATGGGGAATGGCTCTGAGGATCCCGTACGGCATTGCAAGACATGCGAGACTATCTGGATAGCCAGCGGGCAGGATGACCCTGACCAGTGGCTGAAGGCATTTCCAGCAACACTCAGGGACAGTGCCATTGACTGGTACTCGGAATTGGATCAAGCGCAGAGAGCCACATGGAGGGTCCTGAAGCAAAACTTTGAAGCAGAGTTCAAACTTCTACGGGACGATAGTGAGATCGTCACAGAAATATATCATACCAAACAAGGGAAGCATGAAAACGTACGGACCTACAACAGGAGGTTGAA
>VDFB02217004.1:0-24320 GCA_007258455.2 Sequoia sempervirens
AAATAATATTGATGGTAATTTATATTATTTACATATAAGTGAACTTAACTTTTCTCTTTTCCATTCTTTCACATACTACATCAAAACACCAACACTCCATATTTCAATTTTTTTTTTAAGGAATTATAATGAAAAATACATACAACTATTTAAGTCTTGCTCTCCTCCCTACCATAATGGCGTCATGGAGCCTCATGGGCTCTAGCCATACCCCCGAGCAAGAAATTTATTAACCCCAAGATGATAACAGGAGTCTTCTCAAGATTTTACAAAAGAGTAAAAGATAACATAACATCTAAGTTCTCCACTCACCATGTTCAATGAATATTCCTACAAACATACTATCTTCTTACAACAATTAATCAATGAGAAAAGAAAATAAAATAAAAAACTTATCTCTTTTCATTAGATGAGAGGTTGGACTCTTCTACCCTTCTTGCCTCTCCAACCAAGCCATCTTTTTCACTCTCCTTCCTTCTTTTTACTCCCTCTATCTCAACTATAGTTCTCCATAAGGAGAAGTGGGCAATGCCCATATCTTCCATCTTCTTTAGATATATAGGGATCCTCCAAACCTACACTCTTTCCCACAAGTGCTCACACATGTGTGAGTCTTGTGCCTATTCCAAGAACTTTTGGGGAGTGGGAGGTTGAGAGTGACAAGTCACTCTTCCCAAGCCCCAACACTTTTTGAATTCGTCACATTCATGAAGGTGGACTTTTGAGGGGTCTTTTCACACTCCAAGGACAAGCTCACATGTCAAAAAGGTTCCAAACCCATAGGTATAGGTCCTAGGGGTCTATTCTTGTTCAAAAACCAAGGAAATTGACTCAATAATCGAATTTTGATCCTAACCAAGGGTTCCAACCCCAACCAAACTCACATGTCAAGTCTTACAATTAGATTCTACTCAATCACCCAACCAATAATAAAACCTCAACCCTTCCAAGTCAAATAAGGCTACACTTAGAACTTCCCAAAGCTGTATTTGATTCCAACATTTATCTATCCTCCTATTTGCATATTTGATTTCTCTTAATCTAACAACATATTAACTTTAAATCCTCAAGAAGATGTCTTTTGATTTTCTCTCGATGGTCCTCCCTTCTCATGCTAACACTGTTACCTTCCTGCACATTACCAACATGATCATAAGTAACATTTTATATCACATTAATCTATTAGGTGAATAATCTAAACTTTAACCATATAATAATCCATTTAAATTTCAATCTACATTCCATAGTATACTAGTGTATTCCACCTTCAAGGTAGTGAAAATAGAACATAATGTCAAAATGAAATTACAAGGATTTTGCTAAAAGATCACCTCATTTATCATTCACCATATATCTAATCATAAATTTAAGAAATTCATGTCACAAATTATGTTTAGCATTAATCACTTGTGAAACGGGGTCTTACATCCCCCTCCCCTTAGCTTAGACTTCCTCCTGGAAGTCGCTAACGTCTGGAACATAATCTTGATATAACAATGCACATAAATATATTAAAAGTGTTAATTGTTTTTCTTTCTTGATGAGACAATCAAACTATTCAACTATAAGTACACATTAAAGACATCCCTTCCATGAATTAAATATCTAAATACTTAGAGAAAAATTTCTCCCCAAAGAAAATTTATTTGATATATTCATAGTGTAACAATTGTTAGTAGCCATCCATGTAGTTAATTTTTTTTTTGTTTTTAGCAATTGCACCAATACATGTCCAAACACCTTAACATCCTTGGACACTCTTCAGGTTTTATTTCACATCACAAACATCACTCATGATGTTAGAAAATACTTTCATTCTAATTTCAATTCATGTCTCAAGAATAGTAGTCTCAATTTTATCTATCACTTTCTTTCTCACATAATAGTCAAGTACTTTCACATGTCATTTATTTACAAATTTACCCACACATCACAAAAATTACACATAGCTCACATCACAAGGCTCAATGGGGTTTACAAGGATGGATATTCTTGGATACCACTCGAGGCCCTTCTCTAAGGACTCCTCCATATAGATAAGAATAATCATAGAATGAGGGAAGAATGGATTAATGACCGTCCCATACCGGTCCCATTCACAACCCTTTCAAAATAATTCCCCAACACATCTACTCCCCTATACGACCTGCCAGGGAACCCCCCGGGATATGGCAGTTTACAAATTCCACATTACACCACACATGCCAGCAAATTTGCAACCAAGGAGAAGGCCTCAAACTGAATAACACAAGATCATAAACCAAAGTTTCAATAAAACTCCCAAGAGGGAACTTATAAATTCAAGAGAAACAAAATAAAGATAAATTGTAGCTACATTGCAACTTTCCAATCATAATTCAAAGGAAAAATTAAACAAGTCCTTGAGGCAAATCAGACTATATAACAACTTCCAAATGGCTAAATAGCCTAAGTACATAAATGTAAAATTACACATTGCTGGCGCATAATAAAATAAAACATCAATCAAGAATTACAAATAATTCATATTTCAACAATAAAATTTGCACATTACAAGCACCACGTGACTTGATAAGCCACCTAAGGGGAGGAGGGGAATGGTGGTTCTCTAACCACATCATAAGTATTATAGCATGCAATAACTGGTGGTCCCTGACCACATAAATATGAATAACGGTGGTCCCTGACCACATTAATATACATCACTGGTGGTCCCTGACCACATAAACATGAAGCACTGGTGGTCCCTGACCACATGAATATGAGTAACTGGTGGTCCCTGACCACATAAGTATGAATCACTGGTAGTCCATGTTATTCCATCCTTTACCCATGGGTTATAAACATCAAGGAATAGGTTTGCACTATGAACCAACAAGTGTGGCTCTCATATGTGGGGGAGTAGGCCACGGTCAACGTCCATGGGAAGATTACAATGACTTGACATAGATCCTTTATCAGGATTAGGGACAACACCCTGAGCTCGTAATCTCCTGATGGTAGGCCATGTGCCTCTCAACCCCTATTTACACTAGCTGGCATCACACTCCCATAAGGGGGGAACCAAACACTAGGGGTACACATTTAAAATAAAACTAACACAAAGGAATACATCACATTTCATTTAATAAATACACTTATACACATAACACATTTATTTGAACTCACAACTAGCTAGCTTAGATAAAGGCCATCACAAAGGGTACATATAGGGGATCATACTAGATGTCCACCACCCTTATCCCAAGTCAGATACCCTATATCTCATACTTGGGGCACGACACATTTATTGGTTTTCACTTCACATGTCATAACATAATTCACTTTACGAAATTCACTATATTGTAGAACAAAATCAATTCACTTACATAAACTTAATTTTCTTTAAACAATATTCTCTTTGATTCTTAATTTTGTACATATCTACTCACTTTGCACAGGTAAAAGGAATCTCTAGTTGATGCACAAATGTAGCTTATGTATATTACTCCATTTTCCTAGAATTTAACAATACATGGCACACCGCACTTCTCATCTCACTAAGTGTTTGACATCACATATATGACAAAGATCGGTTTTCTATATTTATCCATACTATTCTTCTTCTTTCATTCCACTATGTTTGTTATGTTCATTAACATATCAATATGGGTAATTCCACTATATTTTATTCAAAACCTGTTAAGGAAGATTTCTCACTTAATAGGGAAAGGAGTCAATCATTTTCATTTGAAACATGGAAATATGAGAGAAGAAACCACACTTGATGCATAAAACACATAATAACTCGTGGAATAGTAATTCTCACAACCCATTAATATCTTTTACAATTCTTGCATTTCGCTATCTAAATCTAAACTATTTACTCACATATTGTAATCATCATTGTTACAATCACAATTCCATTTAACCTCATAAAAATGCATAATGAGTAGAAGTCTTGAAATTTATATCTACCTTTAAGCTTTCCCCTTTGCATTCAAGTGTAAATAATTTTACCTCGAAGAGTAAATATGGTCAATGGTATAAAATGCACATTAGTTGAAAGTTTTTTTACAAGTCTACTTTAGTGTCTCTTATCTATATAGTTTAACTTTCCACACTGTGAATCACACATAATTCATTACTCAATTTATAGATCTTCATACAATTGATTATTCAATCCATGCATCACGTATACAACCTTCAAGGTCAACACCTAATTGATTACATTATTACTTCCTTTATGACAAGTTTCCTTTCTTATTTTTTCACCAATAAGTCTTTAGTTCTTAGCTATGTATAAGGAAGTAGTTATGGTGTGTGCCCTAAGTAATGTTGTCACTCCAAATGCATATTTGACAAGGTCTCTTCACCAAGGTTTTAGACTCAATTACGAGAAGGAAATTGTTTTTCACATTACCTAAATCAGTTTCCACCAATCTTGACATAGTTGTAACTTTCTACACATTCTCACCTTTGACTCGACTCCTAGAAATCACCTTGCTTGTTAACTATTTAATCTTTAAATAATAGAGCACAAGGGTTTGTTAGCTTATAGTTTTATCAAGTTTACTAGGCCATCATCTACTTACACGGGTTTAAATAACTTTAAAGTTTCACCATTTAAGTCAAGGTGAATATTTTGATTCTAACCACTTTGATAAATTGGACTTAATATATAATGCAAGATTTTGATTATTAGTTGATGTCATCATCCATGAAATCATTACCTATCACACATAATACGAATCATTTGTTGCTTCATGAAATCAACCCTTATACACTTATATGTAAATCAAGATCTTTGGTTAATAGGTTAAGGCCTAGGAAAAATCATGCCCTAAGGCATACAAGATAAAAGTTCATGCATACATATTAGTACCAATTTGTGAGTTCAAGCCCTTAAATTTATGTCTAACAACCTTCACCTTAAGGGTTCAATTTCAATTTTTTTATTTTTTTATTTTTTTGACAAGATTTTAAATCTCGCTATATGGGTACTTAAATTACACATAACACCCATTTCAAGGGTGTTATATTTAACCAATTTAAGAGTTTATAAATTTAAACTTATTTAATTACAACCTTCGACAAACTAATCCTTTTTGTGCTTCATAATTTTATTTATTTATGATTATAATTATGATGTTCTATCCTTTTTTTTCATACTAAAGTTTCTATAAGAAAATATGTTGCACTTCAAATGCCCATAACTTTTGGAAATTACCTTATTATTGTATTGAAGAATTGTGGCCTTAAAATTCAACAAAATAATATTTCCTTAATGATACATGATCTTAGTATGTCATGTTACTCTATTCAAGCATTTATAACAAGGACTATGCCTCATAACTCAATTATATGATTTTTAAGGTTTTAAGGAAATTTGATAAAAAACGGGTTGGATTAATTTCGTAACCCTAGTTAACTAGTCTAATATGGGATCTAGGCATTCACCTTATTAAAGCACCATGTTTAGGCTTGAGTTTCTTTTAAAAGTTGAATCCCTAGTAATTAATTACTTACTTGACCCATCTATAATGGTCACTTCTTGATCATTTAGTATATTACAACCTTATTTAGGTTGTATGTTCAAACTAAGTTCTCATGTATCACACCATGTGAGTCTTTTAGATTTAAAATTTTATTCTAACTAGCACAAAGTTTTTTTTTTTGTACACACAATACTTAATGCCCAATTCATTCCAAGAGTTCCCTAGGGTTGCAACCTAGGGCCCTGATACTTTCTGACATGCACATCACTTTATATAACCATAATATTCTTGGAGGTTTCACCTTTTCCGGTTTGAGTTTCTTTCCAATTACTTCTCATTGATTAAATACCTAGAATCATTAAAGTTTGATTCACATGTCTTTATAAATTTTAATAAAGATGGTTAATTTCAATTAGATTCCAATGTTTTCACACATGATAGACCCAACATTCATTAGGTTGGGGTCATTTGAAAACTTAGTTGTTGTAATGACATTCGCTTGATGACCATGTACACATTAGATAGGACCCATCTTAATTCCAGAGTGCCCAGTATTGCAACTTGGCTCTGATACCAAGTTGTCATGCCTAAAATTTTTCACTAGAAAATGCAACATTTTTTTTTCTTTAAACAATTGAGGTTAGCCACATCCACACAAAAGGCCACCATTTCATAACATGACTTCTAAGGTCTATTTCTATTAGGTAAAATTACATTGAGCTAGTGACGACTCAAGATTTGATTAACAATGGGTACTGGTTGGTCGACTCCATTAGTTGGGTTTTATGCAGAACCAATTTTAGATTGCTGCCAAAGTCTTAATGATGATAGCTTGGGTAATCCGTTTACCTAAATAATGGTTGACTCTAACACAACCATTGCTAATGGGATCATGCCTACACATAGGTCACAATTCTTAACAGAGTTTTAACGAAGGTTCCAACTTCATATTTAATACTTAGTTAATTATCCCAACAAAGCTATTGTGAGAAAAAGCATGTGTGCAACATTTTAGTCACCTTTTCTAATTTCATTTATATCATCAAGTATTATCAACTAAGTGATATACATGACGTTATTTACATAATTCTGATTCATATGAATATGAATATGATCACTTCTCTCTCTTTCTTCTTATCATCTTGATGATGGATCATGGAGTATAATCTGAAACGTTGATGTAAAAACTTGCACACAGTTATTCCAAAAATCTTGTTCACATGATCATTATTATCAGTCTACAGTATTATCATTATTTTATTCTCAAATGTGAGACGGTTATTATCCATTGGCTTCACTTCAGTTACATCTTAACCAATATTAACATCATAGTTCACTGCTAAGTTATCATTCACATCATATTCATATTAATACTTCACTATTCATGTAATTAATATCTTACCCTTAATAAAAAAAAATCTATTATATCTATATTCAATATTACTTTCAAGTTATTATTTATTCCTATCCTTAGCATTAAAAAAAATATTCTAATATTAATAATGACATTAATATCTCCATGATACATGTAATGCCCATAATTAACATTAGGGTAAAAACACAACTAATTTTTTTTTTTTTTTTACAAAGTTACCATGTGCAAGCTAAAACTCTAGATAATTTTAGGGTTACACAATGCTCATTTACTAAAATTTTATTAATCATGGGGTTAAATCGCATTTTAAAATTAACGCTATTACACTGAGATGTTTGGACTAGGGTTACATCTTAGAGGGATAATCTCATAACCATCATGGGGAAACAATTGATATATATTCATATGTATATAATAGTAAATATCGCATTTATGATTAACCCTATACCTGTATATAAGTTTCATCAAAAAGGAACAATTCCATTTCTATTAATGATAAAATTATTAATAATTTAATTTCATATAAAATGTAATTTATTACCAGTAATATAAATTTAATATTACTGTTGTGAAATTCTTCCAAATATTATCCTACCAAAATCAATATATTATAATTCTTCTTTAAGGATAATATGCAAAAATAACATATATAAAAACTTCCCCACTTTCTTTTCTTTTAAAAAACTAATTATATTTTAGAATAAAATCTTGTTTCTCTTCTTCTTTTTAATTGGATGGCATGCAATGGAATATCTATTTTAGAAACAAACAAAAAGTTTCCATTTTGAAATTTGTAAAAAGAAGAAGCTAAAGCAATTTCTATTGGGAATTTTATATGTAATTTAAAAACTTTAAAAGTCCCTTCCCTTTTTGGTCTACACTACATTACTTTTTGTTTTAGTTTTATCCTGAAAGTTAAATTAATTCCTTCTATTAAGGATATGGAGGCGTGCCAACTAAGCCTTCATTTTTAACTTATTTTAAATGCTAAAGTACCTTTAACGTCATTTCCTAAAACCAAACTATGTTCTTTCCCTTACGGCTCCAAGATGAGATGGAAGGGTAATTCTAGCGGAGAATATGAGTAACTACCTGTTAATCAATCAAACATTTCACTTGGTTGATCGATATGGGAAACTTTGCATATGGTCAGTAACACAAAATCAATAACGCTTTTTCTATTAGATTAGTAATGCAATGACCGTATTAATTATAATAACATTATTATCAATAAATGGTAATAGCTATCCACTTTCTATGGTAAGGATAATTGTTCATAATCCCACTAACGTTATGCCTTCCATGCAATTAATGTTGCATTAATTTAGTCCAGCTGATACAATTTGTCCTGATTTCTATGATACCTATTTAAAGAACGTTTTTCAGAAAAACTCAATTTCAAAAAAAACTATGATGTAACAGAAGATTATCCCGTTCTGATGTGAAACATATTTTTGGCAACTAGTTTTTTTTTCAACTTAAAGCTAGGTACCTTGGCCACGCCTGTACTTAATGGGTCAAGCAAAATCCAGATACCCATTTAATGCAATTCAGCTTTATTTGATTTCTCGCCCAAGTACTAGGCTACCTCTTTTATGTTGCTCAGATTAATACCTACCCTCATGAGAATAAAAGCAGACCTAACACCTAGAAATCTAGGCTCAACTCCTTCACTATTTATTTAATCTTGTGACAACTCTGCTGTCATCAATTCTCTTTCAATCCATAGTGATGACGTGCTGCTATTTTATTTCATTTATTTTATTTCATGTCCTATGATCGACACTGCACAAGATGGAAGAGCCACAACCTTACGCTTCCTTCTTTCATTTATTTACCCTTGACTCCCTTGCAGGACGGTGAGGCAACTACCAAAGGATACGGTGAGCAGTACTTTGCAGAGAGAAACATTAAATCTGAAGAAGTAAGGAAGTTGGACGCCTAGGATACCTGGCAGATTTACTTCACAGCATGGTTTTTTTTTTAATTTATCATGCAACTGCAAAGTGTGGGAGCCATGTATTCCTGTCATGGCTGCACCATTATATAATGTGTTATGTGAGCCCCTTGTTTTTTTTTCTTTATGCTCATGTTTAGATCTCCAAAATGTCTTTTTCATCCGCTTCAATGTGAAGAGTTGTTATTTGAGTTTTAGGGATTCTCTAATGAATGTTTGATCATATAGTTTCTGGCTGAATGATAGTTACCTCTACTCATTGTTTTATAAATAGTTTACTGTTTACTTGGTATTGAAAATGTTGTAAAATGAACCGCACACATCTGTTATTTTAGATTTACCCCCTCTTTCTTTTATAACTTAGCAATGGAAGAAAAAAAAGGTCATTAGCAGAGAACGAATGATTTGTGGAGTTGGGCATCGATGTCGTCCAGCAACCAGATTCTCACATTTTTGAATGATGGGGGTTGTGGCGTTATTGGATGCATCAGATGCACAGATTGACAATGAATAGGGATACAGATGAATAGCTCCACTACAGCAGGAGACTTTCTCAACAAATTTGAACCCTATGTCTAAAGGAAGCCAACTAGGCTGCGTAACCTTTAAATCATTCTTCTATTTTTTTTCTTTTTTCTTCATGTTCTTTTTTTATTTTTAAATATATATATTTATATATATATATATTTTGTTTGTTTCTTATGTTATTAAAAATAATTTTTACTATATATATATATATATTTCTAAAGCTAAATTCTAAAACTCACTTTACATTCAACATTATTTCAAAAATTAAGAGTTACAGTAAGTAAGAACCAGCAGAGAGAGTATAACTCAGGTTTATTTTATTTTATTTTATTCTTGCATAAACATTTAAATCTTCATCAAAATAGAATATAATATTCATCTTTTAACAAGCATGGTCACAAATAATATTGATGGTAATTTATATTATTTACATATAAGTGAACTTAACTTTTCTCTTTTCCATTCTTTCACATACTACATCAAAACACCAACACTCCATATTTCAATTTTTTTTTTAAGGAATTATAATGAAAAATACATACAACTATTTAAGTCTTGCTCTCCTCCCTACCATAATGGCGTCATGGAGCCTCATGGGCTCTAGCCATACCCCCGAGCAAGAAATTTATTAACCCCAAGATGATAACTGGAGTCTTCTCAAGATTTTACAAAAGAGTAAAAGATAACATAACATCTAAGTTCTCCACTCACCATGTTCAATGAATATTCCTACAAACATACTATCTTCTTACAACAATTAATCAATGAGAAAAGAAAATAAAATAAAAAACTTATCTCTTTTCATTAGATGAGAGGTTGGACTCTTCTACCCTTCTTGCCTCTCCAACCAAGCCATCTTTTTCACTCTCCTTCCTTCTTTTTACTCCCTCTATCTCAACTATAGTTCTCCATAGGGAGAAGTGGGCAATGCCCATATCTTCCATCTTCTTTAGATATATAGGGATCCTCCAAACCTACACTCTTTCCCACAAGTGCTCACACATGTGTGAGTCTTGTGCCTATTCCAAGAACTTTTGGGGAGTGGGAGGTTGAGAGTGACAAGTCACTCTTCCCAAGCCCCAACACTTTTTGAATTCGTCACATTCATGAAGGTGGACTTTTGAGGGGTCTTTTCACACTCCAAGGACAAGCTCACATGTCAAAAAGGTTCCAAACCCATAGGTATAGGTCCTAGGGGTCTATTCTTGTTCAAAAACCAAAGAAATTGACTCAATAATCCCTTTTCAAAACCTACACAAGAATCCATACGAATTTTGATCCTAACCAAGGGTTCCAACCCCAACCAAACTCACATGTCAAGTCTTACAATTAGATTCTACTCAATCACCCAACCAATAATAAAACCTCAACCCTTCCAAGTCAAATAAGGCTACACTTAGAACTTCCCAAAGCTGTATTTGATTCCAACATTTATCTATCCTCCTATTTGCATATTTGATTTCTCTTAATCTAACAACATATTAACTTTAAATCCTCAAGAAGATGTCTTTTGATTTTCTCTCGATGGTCCTCCCTTCTCATGCTAACACTGTTACCTTCCTGCACATTACCAACATGATCATAAGTAACATTTTATATCACATTAATCTATTAGGTGAATAATCTAAACTTTAACCATATAATAATCCATTTAAATTTCAATCTACATTCCATAGTATACTAGTGTATTCCACCTTCAAGGTAGTGAAAATAGAACATAATGTCAAAATGAAATTACAAGGATTTTGCTAAAAGATCACCTCATTTATCATTCACCATATATCTAATCATAAATTTAAGAAATTCATGTCACAAATTATGTTTAGCATTAATCACTTGTGAAACGGGGTCTTACATCCCCCTCCCCTTAGCTTAGACTTCCTCCTGGAAGTCGCTAACGTCTGGAACATAATCTTGATATAACAATGCACATAAATATATTAAAAGTGTTAATTGTTTTTCTTTCTTGATGAGACAATCAAACTATTCAACTATAAGTACACATTAAAGACATCCCTTCCATGAATTAAATATCTAAATACTTAGAGAAAAATTTCTCCCCAAAGAAAATTTATTTGATATATTCATAGTGTAACAATTGTTAGTAGCCATCCATGTAGTTAATTTTTTTTTTGTTTTTAGCAATTGCACCAATACATGTCCAAACACCTTAACATCCTTGGACACTCTTCAGGTTTTATTTCACATCACAAACATCACTCATGATGTTAGAAAATACTTTCATTCTAATTTCAATTCATGTCTCAAGAATAGTAGTCTCAATTTTATCTATCACTTTCTTTCTCACATAATAGTCAAGTACTTTCACATGTCATTTATTTACAAATTTACCCACACATCACAAAAATTACACATAGCTCACATCACAAGGCTCAATGGGGTTTACAAGGATGGATATTCTTGGATACCACTCGAGGCCCTTCTCTAAGGACTCCTCCATATCGATAAGAATAATCATAGAATGAGGGAATAATGGATTAATGACCGTCCCATACCGGTCCCATTCACAAACCCTTTCAAAATAATTCCCCAACACTTCTACTCCCCTATACGACCAGCCAGGGAACCCCCCGGGATATGGCAGTTTACAAATTCCACATTACAACACACATGCCAGCAAATTTGCAACCAAGGAGGAAGCCTCAAACTGAATAACACAAGATCACAAACCAAAGTTTCAATAAAAATCCCAAGAGGGAACTTATAAATTCAAGAGAAACAAAATAAAGATAAATTGTAGCTACATTGCAACTTTCCAATCATAATTCAAAGGAAAAATTTAAACAAGTCCTTGAGGCAAATCAGACTATATAACAACTTCCAAATGGCTAAATAGCCTAAGTACATAAATGTAAAGTTCACATTGCTGGCGCATAATAAAATAAAACATCAATCAAGAATTACGAATAATTCATATTTCAATAATAAAATTTGCACATTACAAGCACCACGTGACTTGATAAGCCACCTAAGGGGAGGAGGGGAATGGTGGTTCTCTAACCGCATCATAAGTATTATAGCATGCAATAATTGGTGCTCCTTGACCACATAAATATAAGTAACTGGTGGTCCCTGACCACATAAATATGAATCACTGGTGATCCCCGACCACATAAATATAAATCACTATTGGTCCTTGACCACATAATTATAAGTAACTGGTGGTCCATAAAATTCCATCCTTTACACATGGGTTATAACATCAAGGAATAGGTTTGCACTATGAACCAACAAGTGTGGCTCTCATATGTGGGGGAGTAGGCTATGATCAACGTCCATGGGAGGATTACAATGACTTGACATAGATCCTTTTTCAGGATTAGGGACAACGCCCTGAGCTTGTAATTTCCTGATGGGAGAACATGTGCCTCTCAACCCCTATTTACACTAGCTGGCATCGCACTCCCATAAGGGGGGAACCAAACACTAGGGGTACACATTTAAAATAAAACTAACACAAAGGAATACATCACATTTCATTTAATAAACACACTTATACACATAACACATTTATTTGAACTCACAATTAGCTAGCTTAGATAAAGGCCATCACAAAGGGTACATATAGGGGATCATACTAGATGTCCACCACCCTTATCCCAAGTCAGATACCCCATATCTCATACTTGGGGCATGACACATTTACTGGTTTTCACTTCACATGTCATAACATAATACACTTTACGAAATTCACTATATTGTAGAACAAAATCAATTCACTTGCATAAACTTAATTTTCTTTAAACAATATTCTCTTTGCTTCTTAATTTTGTACCTATCTACTCACTTTGCATAGGTAAAAGGAATCTCTAGTTGATGCACAAATGTAGCTTATGTATATTACTCCATTTTCCTAGAATTTAACAATACATGGCACACCACACTTCCCATCTCACTAAGTGTTTGACATCACATTTATGACAAAGATCGGTTTTCTATATTTATCCATACTATTCTTCTTCTTTCATTCCACTATGTTTGTTATGTTCATTAACATATCAATATGGGTAATTCCACTATATTTTTCACAACCTGTTAAGGAAGATTTCTCACTTAATAGGGAAATGAGTCAATCATTTTCATTTGAAACATGGAAATATGAGAAAAGAAAACACACTTGGTGCATAAAACACATAATAACTCGTGGAATAGTAATTCTCACAACCCATTAATATCTTTTACAATTCTTGCATTTCGCTAGCTAAATCTAAACTATTTACTCACATGTTGTAATCATTGTTGTTACAATCACAATTCCATTTAACCTCATAAAAATGCATAATGAGTAGAAGTCTTGAAATTTATATCTACCTTTAAGCTTTCTCCTTTGCATTCAAGTGTAAATAATTTTACCTCAAAGAGTAAATATGGTCAATGGTATAAAATGCACATTAGTTGAAAGTTTTTACAAGTCTACTTTAGTGTCTCTTATCTATATATTTTAACCTTCCCATCACATAATACACTGTGAACCACACATAATTCATTACTTAATTTATAACTTCATACAATTGATTATTCAATCCTGATGACATGCACACAACCTTCAAGTTCAACATGTAGTTGAGTGTGTTATTACTTCCTATATATGGCATGCATCCTTTCTTACTTGGGCAACAACAAGTCTTTAGTTCTTAACTCATTTATAAGAGAGTGGTACTAGCATGAGTTCTAGATAATGTTTTAACTCCAAATTCTAATCTTGAGAGGATCTCTTCACAATTCTTCGTATGTTTAATTATTATAAGGGGGGTGATTTAAACATCATATTAGCTAGTCCTTAACAATCTTATTTCAATTGTATTCTTCTATGCCTTCACCTTTGACTTGAATCATAGAAATCATGTTGCTTAATTTACTATTTAATCTTTAAACAATAGGACATAAGAGTTTGGCAGTTGTTATAGTTGCACTAAGTTTACTAGGTCATAGTTTACTTGCAAAAGTGCTTAATTAACCTTTTAAGTTTCACCATTTAATCCAAGGTGAACTATGGTTTTGACCACTTTTTAAAATTGAATTAACTATGCATTGTAAGGCTTTGGTCCTTAGTTGATGTCATCATATGTATATGTATATATATGACCTAACAAATTGAAAAAAGACAAAATTTGGCTAACTAGCAGACCAAAGAAACCAACACACTAAATATTACTAAAAATATATTAAATCACAATGATGCTTGAACATAGAACCATGTTTTTCCTTGTAAAATTAATTGTGTTTATGAACACAAAATTTGGAAGCGTTCATAAACAACCTACGAGCCATGAACTTCATGGAAGAAAATCTAGAAGCACCCACAAAGAAAAATCCTTGAAACTATGAAAAACCACATTAGCCATTTAAATATTCATTTCAAAAGAACCCACAAAATGACATACCCTTTAAGTTACCAAATATAGAGTCTATGACATGCAAATAAAAAATAATAATCAAATAAATAAGAAACATCAAACAAAGGACAATGGTATAGCCTTAGTAAGATTATAAACCTCACCTAGGTCAAACGAAGGTCATCAAGGATGTGGCTTGTTGTAGTCAGATTGACTATCCATTTGTCTAGCAAAAACCAATGAGAAAAATTAAGATAAGGTAGCATGCAAGTCAAGTAGTATTGTTTACCTTACAAAACAAATTCAAGAAGCAATGTATACCTTACAAGAGTAAGTCACCATCACCAAGTGGTCAGAAGAACATGTAGATCCGAACATGTATTGCTGCCAATTTTTTTTGCAGAGAGTTGAGTCAAACATGTATCAGTGCCTAAGGAAATGAAGACTCTAGAAGATGTATGTAGGAAATTGGAAAAAGTGAGTGGGATGTGTGAGGTTTTGGATTATTTAATGATATAAGGCTTTTAAATTGTGCACCATTCAAGCTAAGTAAATGAGACATAATTTGTCTTGAGTATCAGACTGAATATACCAATTCATATGTATATGATTGAAATGAAGAACAAACTAAAACAAAGAGATGACTATATATATATATATATATATATTATTCAGTATGTCTATATATATATTATTCAGTATATTTATCTATATATCTAATGACTAAAATGAAGAAAAAAGTAAAACAAAGAGATAACTAGATATTTATTACTTCTAAATTAATATGATTTTAAAAATTAAACAAGACAAATTTTGGCTAACTTTGAGACCGAATATACCAGTTCATATGTATATAAGTGAAATGAAGAACAAATGAAAGCAAAGATATGATAGTCTATCTATCTCTATATCTATCCATATATTTATCTATATATATCTATATCTATATCTATATCTATCTATCTATCTATCTATATTACTTAAAAAATGAAACAAGATTGAATTTGGCTAACTCCCAAACCGAATATACCAACATATGTATATGAATGAGATGAAGAATAAATTAAAACAAAGAGATGAATATATATCTATCTATATATCTTTATATCTATCTATATATCTGTATATGTGAGTATATATATTTTATTTAGTCTATCTATATACATATCTATTTGCATATCTATCTACATATCTATCTATATATCTATCTATCTATACATATGACAAAAAATTAAACAAGACAAAATTTGACTAACTTTCAAATCGAATATACAAACATATCTATATGACTGAAATGAAGAAAAAATTAAAATAAAGAGATGACTACATATCTATATATCTATCTAGGAATGCCCATGGTACATATACTCTATTTTATATGTATCTATCAATATCTATCTATCTGTATTAACATACCCTAGGGGAAGTTGCAATTCACTGCTAAGCATGGCTTGCATTTTTGTTGTTGTTGTTAAAAAGTACAATAATAATGTACAAGTTAAGCTACACATTGCCAACATCCCCTAAGGCTATGAGACAAAGATTACTTAAACCCGAATTAAACAACCAAGGAATGAAAACATAACATCATTCAATTAAGGAATTAAAGTACATACATTCCATACAGGATAATTACATCAAAGACTAATAGATACAACATGATATCCAATAATGATTGTTTACAATATAATTACAACACTCATTCCCCGAATGAGGTAAATCAAATAAGCATGATAATATATTACAATTTCCACCTCGATACAAATGAGGGGTAATGAAATACAAGAATAACTGGAATGAAAGAACTAGAAGGGTAATAGGAATCAACGAACTCCCCAACATGAAAGTCTCATCCACATGATCATGATCAAAGCCAACGGTGTAAGGTGCACGTTCCACCCAACCAAGTGAAACCCAAAGGCTCACCCCCCGTGCTAGGAGATAGTAACAAGGATTTCTAGTCAAGACCAACTACCTCTAGACAAAGGCTAAACATAACTAAATTGACCCAAATACCAAACAACATCACTTAACACAGTACGAAAACTCACAAGACAATACATTGCTTCCAGGTTACATAGGACAAGTACACCATTGTACAACACACAATAACTGACTAACTGTTGACGTAGGGAGAGTGTCATACATAAATTGCCATGAGTTACCCTAGCTCAACCTTCCTAGGCTACTGGACCTCCATCATGGGTTACCCTGGCTTTCCTCTACCAGCCGCCGAACCCTCATACAAAACTATGCGTCTCATCTCATCTCGAGCCTTAATAATGCATACTTCATGAGAGAGGCATTCATTAACTTTATTAGTGTGAAGTTCCCCATTAATTCTTTTAGATTATCACTTGATTAAACCCTAGGTGAGTTACCTTAGCGCCCCTTCGTGTGCCGGACCCCCACAAAGAGCCACTCTCCTATCGACAATACACACGATGAACCCATAATCCAATGGAAAACTAGAAAGATGACCTCTCTAATCCAAGGAGGCAACATATAACAAACCCCACTCCAAACACTTGGAGGAATACGAAATCCAAAGCCCACTCCTTCCAAAGGAGGCACATACCACAAAACCACTCCTAATCCCAAGGAGGCACAATTCCCCGTTTGTGGAAACCGGGTACAACAAAAATAATACAACTCTACACACTTCCCAAGACAATTCACAAAACGAACCAATACATGAAACATCCCGACCTAGAGGACTCCTTTGGAAGACTTACTAGACAATTAACACCATTTGCCTAACATTGAGAATGAACGAAACATGATATAAAAGCATTTTAGGCAACTCAATATCTAATGTTAGGGTTTCCTAAACCCAATCCAAGCAATGTCGTAATGAATGAAATTAATTAAATAAATAGCATTATTGCATATGCTCTAAGTAAATCAAACCACCTTAGTAACATTTAGGTATTTAAAATGCTAACCATTTAATTTCATTTGTTCAATGCTACTTAATGTTTAAAAATAATTAAAAAAAAAAAAATGAAATTATTTATTATAATATCAATTTCCTTCAACTAAAATAATCACATACTCATTTTAAAGTTTCAAATTTATAATATTTAAACATTCTATAAAATATAAGATATATATATATATATATATATATATTAAATATTAAAATATTATACATAATTTATATATTATAAATATTTAAAAAAATAAAATAAAAACAAATATAATATATTATACATAATATATATATTATATTATATATACTATATATAATAAAAGAATTTATATTTTAAAAAAAATAATAATAATAATAAAAAAAACCCAGCCCATTTTGGGTGGCTGTTGAGGGATGCAACCTGTGGGAATTTCTTCTGTGACCACTCCCCATCAGGGAACCCATTTGTAGAGTGACTATTGCCTCATGTGAGCGCCTCCCTCATGGGAGGCAGTCCGACCCTCCCTTCAAAATTTTTTTATTTTTTATGTATATATATATATGGTATGTATATATATATATTTTCTCAATGTGATAGCTAATATATATATACATATCATTATATATAAATTTGCTCCAATACAATCATGTGTGAAGAAATGCAAACTTCTGAGAGAAAATTGATACAAAGCAGGAGGTTTGTTTTTCTTTTTTTGTTCTTTTATTGAGGCAGTTTGAGTTTTCTTATCAAAACTTCTAAATCTTCACAGTTACTTTATAGGAGTTTATTTTTAAATTTTTAAACTTCATAGATATAAAGTTGGGTTTTACCCAAGGCTTGAATCTTTCAAAAGGCATTGAACCAAAATGAAATTTTATTTCAAGTAAAATAAAATAAAATAGAAGCTACAAACAAAAGGAACTTTGATTTTCTCCAAAATTTGAAGCTTTTTAATGGGAGTTTTTCCTTGAGTTCAATTGACTTCTCAGATTTCCTTTCTTCCCCAATTTTCTTCAAAATTCAGTGGGAAGTTTTTAGCTCTCCCCCAGTTGATTTTTTTTTTTTTTTTTTTTTAAATAAAATAAAATGAATTACCTTATCAAATTTTCTCCCCCAAATTTGTCAAAGCCCTAAAATGGACTCACCCACCAAAAATTATTGCTAAAAAATGGAGATATTTTTATTTTTTAATTCTTTTAAAACAATTCATATTTCAAATGTAATTTGCATAATACTATTTGAGATAAAAATCTATTTACAACCCCAAAGGCAATTAAATTTCTTTGACCAAATGAATTTAATAATTCACAAATAAAATTCTTTTCAACTTTTATTTCTAAAAGTAAAATATAAAGCATAATTCTAATTTTTGATTTAATCCAAAATTCTAAAGATGCCAACATGGCTAAATTGATTTAATTTATCCCTATTAATTTAATTAGTCAATAAAATAAATCTAATTCAAAATTAGATTATTTTATTAATTAAATTAAATTAATTAATTAATCACTAATTTTCCAACATCTCAATAAGACAAAACCATCATCATTTATAAATTTCAAAAGCCATTTAATCACTTTTAACTTGCAATTTTAAATACAAGACCAAGGAGGAAACTAACAACATAAAAATCATTTTTAATTTTATTTCAAAAAGGAATGCAAGGCAATTTCTATTTTTGATTTGATCTTAGTATTTAATAATGCTAACACAACATTTTAATTTAATTTATTAATAAATAGATCTAACCCATGATTAGATTATTTTATTGATTGAATTAAATTAACTAATTAATTAATAAGCACTCATTTATTTATTTTGACAAAGAAAATAAATAAAACAAACACCATTTATCTTGCAAATTTAAATACGCAAGCAAGGAGGGAAGAGGCAACAAAGAAATTAACTTATCCCAACTAACAACCCGACGACACACTATGACTAGGGTGATGACTTGGCACAGAAAACCTAGTTACTATCTCCCAATCGATACCGTTGGTCGATGGACACGCTCAAACTTGTGAAACCAGGTGGAGTCAATGTCCTATACCTGCATCCTGCACACAATACGAGTGTCGAAACGTGCATATATATATATTAAAACACACTATGAAGAGGAAATCGCGGAATCACAGGGCGCTCTCATGCGAGTGATGTGATCCCGTCCCCTTCACCAATACAATATCGCTAACTAATGCTTCTAATCATCAATGATATAGTCAAAGCATAAACATCAATAATTCACATAAATGCTAATTTAACCCATAACATGAAATAATAATATCTGATTGAAGTACCATCACATCAAAACATAGTGTTTTCATCGCTTTAACAATTAGCGGTCAAAGTAACCAAATTTATAACCAATGTGCTAACAAAGCAAAACATACATAACAAACACTGTTCAATCAAAAGAACAAAATGGAGGGGTGTTACACTATCTATATATCTATGTATATATCTATCTAGATCTATATATCTATGTATATATCTATATCTATACATAGATATTTAAATATATTTATATATATGACTTTAAAAATTAAACAAGATAGATTTTGGCTAAGTGTCAAATCGAATATACCAACATATGTATATGGCTGAAATAAAGAACAAATAAAAACAAAGAGATTACATTTTTTGTATATATTTATGTATATATATTTGTTTGGTCTATCTATCTATATATCTATCTATGCATCTATGTATATATATATTTATATATCTACCTATATATATGTATATATATACATATGCCTATATATACATATATATACATATACCTATATATACATATATATATACATATACATATACATATATACATATATATGTATATATATGACCAAAAATTTAACAAGATTGAATTTGGCTAACTGTCATACCAAATATACCAACATGCAATTGAAATGACTTGAAAATTGAGACAAGACAGAATTAGGGTATCTGTTAGACCAAAGACATCGAAGACATAATGCGACTAAAATGGAGAACAAAGTATAACAAAGGGATGAAAGAAATTAAGTCATACTTATGTGCATTTGTCATATATATTTAGACATGTCAAATTAATTTTATTCTTGGACTGTAAGATTTAATTTGTAGTAGATTTGGGTTTGTTAATTTTGCTTGTAGTTTATTTTAGTTTGTAACATTGAATCTATTCTTGAATTTTGATAGTGTAATTTTTTTAGGTTTTCAATTGGGTTGTTTGTTTTGAATCTATTCTACAAACCAAATTAGTTCTATCTAGAAAATCCTATACAAAATACCCAAAATTATGTTTGTTATAGATGATAGATTTTAACCCCAACCCAAAATATTTGTTAGCTAAAATTTTACTAATTTTTAAAAATAAATGAAGAACTACGTATTACTTATTTCTAAAATGAAGAATAAAAGAATACAAAGTCATGCAAGAAAATAATTCACACTTAACTACATTTGAAGCATTCACACCCTTCTTGTTATTTTGTCATAATATTAAAACACTAATATTAAAACAAAGAATAAACCCATTTGAAAACTAAAAACCCCTTAAGTCAAAATGATGCTTGAACAAATGTGTTTTTCCTTGTTAAAATAATTGTGTTTATGAACACAAAATCTGGAAGCGCCCAAAAAGGAAAAAAACCTTCAAACTACGAATAACTAGAGAAACCTTTTAAATATTCATTTTAGAAGTACCCAAAAAATAGCATAACCTTCAAGTTATTGAACATAAAGTTTATGACATGGTATTGAAACAAATTAATTAAAGAAAGAAGCAACAACAAACACAAGACAATGGTACAACCTTAGTGAGGTTTAAAACCTCACTTGGGTTGAATGGAGGTCGCATTGGATGGTGGAGTCTATTAGACACATGCTACTACTATCATCACCAAGCAATTGAAGGAACAATGGGTCAAGCAAAACATGCATTAGTGCCATAGTTTGTTACAAAGAGAAAAGTTAAACATATATTAGTGCCTAAGGCAATGAAGACTCTAGAAGATGTGTAGGAAAGGGGTGAAAATGAGTGGGATGTGTGAGGCTTTGGAGCATTGAATAATCTAAGTCTTTGGAATTTTGCATCATTCAAGCTGAGTAAATGGGAAGAGATGAGTAGTTCATGTAATGCCCTGTCTTGTAACCTAAGGAATGTTGCATTGTCTACGAAAGTGTACCAATTTTTTAAAGTAATAATATTAATTTTATTAATTGCATACATTCTCTAAGTTACGCGATGAAACACTACTTGAGAATCCCATAGACGACTTTAGTATTTAGCATTGCATGTATATAGTTAACATGAACTTAAAAGTAAATATTGCATAACATTTGAATTCCAATCATGATAGTATAAAGTACAAATAAGATTCTTACATTGCATTTGAAATGACATTACAATACTCATTCATTAGATGAGGTAGATAAAATAATAGTTTACAATTACATATTACAAATGTTCACCTCATAAACAATTGAGGGATGTTACAATATACAAGATCAATCTTAACTTATTGGTTACATTGCTTCCAGATTTAGGACAATCAAATATACTAAGTTCACAAGGACACTGTTATTTTAGGTGGAGTGTCATCACAATGTTGCATAGGTTACCGTGGTGTTTCTTTCTAGGTTCCGGCCCCCAACTTGGGTTACCCTGGTAACCTCTTACGAAACCCGGCCCCTCATGCAAACTATTGCGGATTCGAATATCTTTTAAAATGACAAGATATCGACTTTGCCATTCCAGGCCTTCTCGACTCATTCTCAAGACTAAACTAGCTCTTAAGTCCATGAGTGAGGCACAATTAATCTAGTTATATATTTTAGAATACCCAATATGTTGATTTAGTTTTCATTGACTTACTAACTCTACATGAGTTACCCAGGTACCACTTTGTGTACATGCCCTCACAAAGAGCCACTCCCCTAAAAATAACACGAGGAATCTAAGTTCATTAACTAAGGTAGGCAAAGTGCACATATATCCAAAATCAACATATATTACCAAACATATCATAACGGACAACAAATCTTTTTCATAAAACCAAGTGTCTAAACACCATGCAAAACCATGTACACTACCTTAGTCAACACAAGGATTGTATTTAAACAATAACAACTCCCACATTATACAACTTATCTGGAAGACTTGTACATCAAATACATTCCCAATTTTCCCAATAAAAGAGAAAATATAATTTAAAGCAATTCAGGGATAAAATACTTCTATTATTAGGATTTACTAAATCCAGTCATTCAATAAGAATTAGCAAGAAATTATAACAACTTGATTGTAATTCTTTTCTCATATAATAAAGGAAATTACATCAATTTATTCTAATTTTTAACTTCCTCAATTTCACATAAAAATAAAAACTAAATTTTCTCTTTCATTTATAATGTTTAAGAACTAGTTAATCTCATACTTAACATGTATCTACATGTACCTTAAATATTATTTAATCATTTAAATTTAAAAACAAATACATATATACAAATTTCTATGTAATATTAAAACATATATATATATATATATTATATAATAAAAATTATAAATAATAAAATTTGGCTCACATTTTATTTATAAATCTGTATGCACAAGAATCAAAATTCTCTTTTTATTGTTCGAAGATTACAAGCTTAGGGTTTAGCCCATATTCATAGCCGACCATATATAGATACCCATTTGTGATGAAATTGCTTTGTCGTTGCGAAGTAGAGAACAGCATTCAGGCTACCTCCTAACCCATTACCTTTTTCACTTGAAGGCCCATTTTGTAGGGGTGGCCTCTGCACCTCTCCTACACTTAACCTATGTTTATAAAATAAACATTTTATTCTATATTTCAAATAAAATAAATAAAAATAAATGAATTTAAAACTTGCGCATTTCGGATCTTTCACATACGGAATGTAATCCGAATTTTTCCAAAATAAACGAATTTAAAACTTGCATAATTTGGATTTTTCACATACGGAATGTAATCCGAATTTTTCCAAAATAAACGAATTTAAAACTTGCATAATTCAGATTTTTCACATACAGAATATAATCCAAATTTTTTCATTTTTGCCTGTACGGCGATTTTTGATTTTTTTATACAAAACAATTTTAACAAAATCTCACAATACTAATCTTTTTCATAGACAAATTTAAAAGAAATAAAATTAAATAAATAACTAGTGAGGAACCTGTTTCCTGTAGCTTGAAAATTGTCTGAAGAAGAGAAGCTTTGCTTGCCTGAAGCGTGCAATCCTCCAAAGCCCCTCCAGAACACCAAATCCAGAAAGATGCTAATACCAACCAAAGAGATCTTCCAGAAATATACAACAAATCCAAAACAAAATTCACAAATTTACTCAAACCAACATATATTTTTTTTTTACAGAACCCTGTTCTTTCATTTCCCGTGAAGTCATTTTTTTTATTTTCCCTAAATCCGTAAAAATCTTCTGAGAGAATCCTCAACAAGAAACAATAAATTTAACTACCACACATGCCGAGAAGAAAATATCTTCTAACAACTTATCGGTAAATCTTTCTTTCTTCTTTTTCAAGATTTGCATGCTTATTAAAGAATTAAAGAATTCAAATTTCAAATTTCAATTTCCCTTTTCCTTATTTAATTTTATTTATTTAACAATTAAAATACCATTTCCCACAAAACAATTAATTTAAATTAAATCTATTCACACAATTAAAGTAACCTTAATTTAATTAAATAATTTTAATCTCAATGA
>VDFB02217007.1:0-17001 GCA_007258455.2 Sequoia sempervirens
AAATATGTTTCTCCTCACCTTGCTTAGTTTTTATGTTAATTGACCATTTTCCCATGATTGAAACTCATTGGTCATTTCCCAATTTTACTTCTAATTTTACTAAATTATCTATTGTTGCAAACATCTCCTTACTCCCACTCATATGATTACTACAGCCGCTATGTAAAAACCATACTTCTTTGGAGCTCTCTTGTGCTACATTGCATGTTATCAATTTATGGTATTTTGTTCACTAGTGTTGGGTTGGTTTTCATTTGTAAAATGTGTCTTTTGCTTATTCATGTCATATTGTTTTTTCCTACATTCTGATGCAAAATGCCCAAATTTATTGCAATAATGACACTAGATGTTAGATTTATCATACCTTTCTCCTTGATGATGACTATGAGAATGGCTTTTCCCCCTTCCTCTTATTGGTGTAGAATGGGTATGTGGGCTTGATGTTGGTCTTCTACTCTCAAATTGTGTATTTTTTCTTCCTCCTCTTGGTGTAAAGCGTCCTCTGCCTCTGCTGTAATTTGATCTTCCTCTTGTTCTGCCAAATGATAGCTGAGTCTTGAATGCATTTTCCAATGATGATGTCCCTGATCGATTTAATCTTTGCTCATGTACTAAGACTGATCTCATTAATTCATCTACTGATAGCTGAGTAAGATCTTTGGCCTCCAAAATGGCTACTACTACCGAATCAAACTTTGTAGATAAGCTTCTAAGTAATTTCTCCACAATCTTTTGATCTTCAATGGTGTCTCCATAGGATCTCATCTGATTTACTATTGACATTGCATGAGTGAAGAAAGAATCTATTGAGTCTGAATCCTTCATTTGCAGGTTTTCAAAATCCCTTCTAAGAATTTATAATTTTGCTAGATTTTTACCTTGTCTATGCCTTGGTAAGCTGTTTGCAAACTTTCCCATGGTTGTTTTGATCTTGTAGTAGCTGAAACTTTTGGAAAGATTGATTCCTCCATTACCTGTTGAATGATAAACAATGCCTTAGCATCCTCCTTCTTGTTTTCTTTCAACAAATCCTTCTCAGCTTGTGATAGAGCCTGATAAGCTTGTTGGTTTGCTGGTTTAGGGAGCCCATTTTCAACCAAGTCCCAAACATCCTGGGAGCAAAACAAGGTTTTCATTTTTATGCTCCAATATTCATAATTTTTGCCATTGAAGATTGGAATCTGGGGTTGTGCAATGCTTCCACTTGTTCCTGCCATGATTTTAAAATAAAAACTTTACCTTTGTATTGCTATTCCTTCGTTTCTTTTCAATCTTTTCAATCTTGCATACCCTTGCTTTATGTGTGATGGCTGCAACCTTCAATATATATGATTTTTGCAATCTACCAATAGCTACAATCTTTCTAACAGCTTCAACAAAACTACTAGTTTAATCTCTATTAACATCTACATTCAAGAGCCATCTACAGTCAACGGGGATCTACACTCTTTTGTGGGCGGCACATTCACTTCTGCAAGTCTTCTTTGACTCAATCTCCAACCTCGCTGTTTACAATCTCCTTTCCCACTTCAATCCATCCAAGCTTTGCTCTGGTCAGTAGCTCTAATACCACTTTGCTGGATAAAAATACAGAGACAAACTAAACAGGGTTTTCAACTGAGAAAGAGTAAATGCAGCATTCAGCATAGAGCATTATACAGAACAAAGTTTATATTAGAAACAGCATAAAGATTTATATTATTGCCTTATGAAAAATAGAGAGCTGCCAGTGCTCTTTTCTGCCCATACATTCTTCTACTCAAAACAGAGTATCACTTGTTTCATTTTACAAAACAGATTCCTTTTGCTCAGTTACAAGGGAAGCTTCCAGAATATGCACAAATACAAGAAAAGTCTAGATACATGCATTATTTTAATTGGAATAATCTAGATGCATCGATGAAGAATAGAAGAAGAAGCGGGAAGAAAGAAGTGAGTAATTGTACTAGTTAGAGTAGATATGCAACGGTGGCAGGGAAGATTAAAATGTGTACATCAAAAAAGTCCACGTCAGCAACAGACCTTGGATCACACTAACATTTAGTGGCTTTAACCTTGAACCTATGCACTTTAATTATATTCATGCAATGAATTTCATAGATAGTTCTAATAACTTAGCTTAACTCTTCACAACTATGTGATTACTAGATATCAAGACTTTTTAGCATATATTATTACATTGTTTTAGGCAGTTCCTGCGCCGTCGGTTATTACGCCTGCATAACGTAATTCTCCTCTCTTTATATTCGTCACTGTTCATCAATGAAAATATCAAGCATTCACCCTCATTTGGTATAAAAGCAAGTAAATTCTCTGGGTGTGTGATAGTTTTGCGATGGATAGTGGTATCCACAGGTGACGTTATCAGAGTGGCGATGAGAAAAGCGGATGAATCTGTGTCGGTCAAGATTTTCTATTTTGAGAACAATAATATCAACAATCATTTCTATAGCTGTGAAGAGTATTAAAAGCGGTTGCAGATTTCAACATATCTGTGTGAGGGATAGAAGAGAAAAATCACATGGCCAACATTGGGTCTTATGCGGTAGATGGGTGTTTGCATTTGTTGGGTGATTTAAAAGATGGTGATTTGGATTTAAAACTTGTGTACTTTGATTGCATTACCTTGAGCTTTGAAACCCAAGTTCCTAACAGTTTTTATCAATACATTTATTGCATAGTGTCTAATACATTTATTGCATGATATATTTCTCACTCTTATCAACAACTATTGTTAATGATATCAAGTTTCATTAATCTATATTGTTTTGTACGGGAGTTTATAGTTTTGATTGTGTGAGAATTTTTGCATCAACTTTTTGGATCACACTCCGTGATCCATCATCAGGATGAGAGCAATGCTAAAGGGGAGAATGAAAAGATGTAGACCAAGAGCTATTTAAAAAGAAGAACAAGACAGGGAAAGGATAGAGAGGGGGCACAAAGACCAAGAACCAATAAAGAAATAAAAATAGATATTCTCATAAAAATGTCAAAAAGACAAAGAACCAATAAAGAAATATATATACATATATATAATAAATAAAGAGATTCCTATAAAATGTCAAAAAGACAAAGAACCTCTCATAAAATGTCAAAAAGACAAAAGAACCAATAAAGAAATATATATATATATATATATATATATATATATATATATATAAAGCCCCTCCTTTCCCTGCCTTTGTTCTTTTTAAATAGCTCTTGGTCTGCATCTTTTCATTCTTTCCTTTAGCTCTGCTCTCATCCTGATGATGGATCACGGAGTGTGATCCAAAATGTTGATGCAAAAATCCTCACACAATCAAAGCCAAAAATCATTGCAAATAACGACTATTGTATCAAATCTTGGGGTTTGTCACAATGAGGAGACCTTCATTCAACAAGTTCCTAATAGTTTTTATGAATACCTCCAATTTTTTATTGCAATTCTAAACATCAAGGTGAATCTTTATATATATGTTTAAAGGGGTTGCATATCTCAAGTTTATGTTGTCAAGGTTTATTTACATGTGCTATGTTTAGATTTGTGGGTGCAAAGACCATATTTTTAGTCACAAAAGTCACTAGAGTATTTGTATACTTTTAGGATTTTCCAATCTTAGTGATCTTAATTAGTTCATCTTAGATCTAGTTCTAAAATCTTGGTATGTCAATGTTATCAAAGGAAATTACAAAATAGTGTCTATTGACAATACTTGATTTTAGATATAGGCTATAAGCGTCAAGGTGAATGTGTTCTAAATGTTGAAATCAATTAAATCTATATCCACACATAGGGCTCGATCAACAATTGTGAATATGAGCTCTGTAGTTTTACAAGTGAAACCAAATAAAAAGGCTTTATTTTATTAGTCCAAGGCTTTTGTTTGACAAGCTCACTTTAAACATATTGATATATCATTTAATATTTATCAAATCACACACATCAAATAACATCGACCTTAAAATCAAATATAATTATTTTATTTATTTGAATTATGTATAATATTTAGTTAGTGGCAATCAAACTTTATTATTTTCTTTACATTAAAATATTTAAAATAATAATTTAATCAATTTACTTAAAGTATGTATATTGAATATGTTATATTAGGAATTTATAAAATATTGATCTTTAAACATTTTAAATAAATTCAAAACAAATAGATATCTCATTAGATTACGAAGCAATGCATTTACGTTAAATATATAGAGGTTGGGTTCTTACACCCTCTAAGATTCTAAAAACCTGTTACTTCAAATTTGAAGAAGCATACTGTTACAATTTTCAACACCACACTAAACTTAGGATACATACTTGTACACTATAATACATTAACCCTTTCAAACCAATTATAAGGAACTAGATAAACTACCAGTGAAAGTGAGCGAGATTTCATCTGGAACTTTATTTATATACTCTTCCTCAAATATGAGAGCTTCTTTGATCTCCACCACCACCTCACTAATGCTGGGTCTACTAGACGGATCGCTTGCAATGCATCTCAACGCTAGATTGGTCAAATGAATGATAGATTTCATATCATACCGGCTACCCAACCTTTGGTCAACTATTTCTTGAACGTTGACGTCATCTTCATCTACTCCCGCATATAATTTTGCAACCTGTTGAATCAAGCATAGAGTGACTGTTTTAAGTTTTTGCCCTGAAAGTACGCCATTCGCAGGATTTTTTCTTGTTTGGAAATTTAATCAGATTTCTTACCCATTCAGTCAAGAATACTTTCTCGGCAGAAAATTTTAAGTCTATGGGTTTCCTGCCACATACAAGCTCCAACAAAACCACTCCAAAACTATACACATCACTCTTATCCGTCAACATGTGAGTTTTAAAATACCTGCCATTGAAAAAGAGACAGATTAAATATTTGAATAAAAAGGACTGAGAATTAGAAGAACATCAAGCATGTAGGAATTACATTGGATCTAAATATCCAGGAGTTCCTTTTATAGCTGTATTGATTTGAGAAGTTTATCCATTGCCAGTCACTCTTGAAATGCCAAAGTCAGATAGTTTGCCATTCAAGTCACTATCTAGAAGAATGTTGGAGGTCTTAACATACCTGTGAATAATTTTTGGAGTGCAACCTACGTGCAGATATTCCAACCCTGACAAAAAAATTATATGAGAAAAAAAAAAACATTAATTCAAATTAGGAATTCGCATGTAGCATTTTGAACAAATGACTTAAATCAACAATGAGGTGACAATGAAGTCATAAATTTCTTAGCAAAATAACCTTGTGCGGCATCCAAGGCTATTTTAACCCTGTTTCTCCAATCTAGTTGGGGATATTTTGGTGCCTCCGGATCTGCAAACAGAAAGTACTACATGTTTTTGTCATATTTCATGTCTATAGTCTTTTGTTAGAATGAAAGAAATATTTGGAATTGATAGTTACCATAGAGGTTATCACTGAGGGACCCTCCAGACATATACTCGTAGACAAGCATGAGGTCTCTGGATTCATTACAATAACCAAGAAAGGACACCAGCTTCTTATGATTGATTTTTGACAGAAGATCAACCTGTTCATAATGTTGAAAGCGCTAAGATTTCTAAAATAAATAGAAAGGGAAATGAGTGCTTTAGAAATCTAAGCATTACCTCATTTAAGAACTGTTCAATTCCGTGTTTGGAGAAAACAGAGAGTACTTTTACAGCTATTTGCTTCCCTTCCTGCATTTTGCCCAAGAAAACACTTCCAAACGACCCCACTCCAATTTTATGGATAAAATTATCTGTCGCCTTCGTCATTTCCTCGAGAGTGAAGGCACGAGATTTTGATGACTTTGCTACATTAACCATTACGTAATCTGCATTTTGTTTGTTTGTAAGAGATGAGAACGGTGGAGTCTAATATTTAATTTCATTCTTACATTGAACTTTATTCGCGATTATGAGGTATTGTAAATGTGAAAACGTACCAAGAGGGCTCGGCTGAGCACATGAAGCTTTCAATTTCATTCGATACATGATAATACCTAATAAAATGAGAGTTACAATTACGCCTCCTGTTACTCCAAGCGCGACCACTACGGTTGAGGGGGGGTGATCACGACACTCATTCTCTGTCCGGCAAAGGTGTATGTTGCCACTGAAATTGCGCCAAAAAAGATCAAATTTTGCTAAAAGATATGTTAAGATAAAAACAAGAAAATGGAAATTGAAATAAATATGAAATTACTCGAACGTGAAATCTATTTTTTTGTCTTGTTGTCTTTTAAGAAGCTGTGGTGGAATGACACCCTTGAAACTATTGTTCGCTATATTTCTGCCAAAATCCCAAAACAAAGAAGGGTGAGATAGACGTACACATTATTCAACTTTAATATTTGTAAGTGATTACCTAATTAGACACTAACAAATTACAGACACTAACAAATATGCGATAGACGCACAAATCTTTGAGTGTAGGGAGTTGAGATAACCAGTCTGGAAGTGTATCATTTAGATCATTGTTTTGGAGATGCCTGCGCATTTATCAAACTTAGTAGTTGTAACTTGAAGAAGATAGACGTGATATATTTAAAATATTTGTAATTAATTAAATTCTTTTTATGTACTTACAGTATTTCTAACATTTTCAAATTAGACAAATTGGGCAATCCTCCATTGAAAGAATTGCTGTCCAGTATTCTTAAAAAAAAACATATTTAAATATAAATATATTAGAGAAATATATAATAAGTAGCATTTCAAGATTCAAGTTATTGAAAAATCTTACAACGGTTTTTGACTAGTCAATTTCTTTTTTAGCATAATCATAATTATTTAAATAAGTAATCAAAATATTCTCAATAAATATAAAATTATTCTATTTTAATTGTTTATTGTTGAGAACAAAATCATATCATTAAAATTATTGATATAAATTTTGCTGTCATAATTCTAAAATGAACATATGACTTTAATGAATGATTATAGGGTTTGTACCACATCAATAAGACACATAGAAACTTCAATAATGAAGGTGAGGGAAAGAGAGACATACAACTCTTTAAGGCTTGAGAGCTTAGATATCCATTATGGAAGTTTTCCAATTAAATTATTGTGTTGGAGATTCCTGGACTTTCATCCAAATTAGTAATTGCAAATTCATTTTAACCTCTAAACATATTATGTTATTCAATATACTATACTTGTACACAAAAGCCTTTATTTATAGAGGCAATTATAAGAAATAAATTTTGATGATAAAATTATGTAGATCAAATTCATAACATATATTCACTTTGAGTATTAAAGTACATTATAGTGTCTTTAATTATATGCATTACTCATACATGAGCTAGGTCCATCTCTAGCACAACCTTTATGTACATGATAAGATCATGTTTTCTATGCACTATAATGTACATTTTATAAATCTCATCGACGAAATATTTGTGAATATAAAGAGCCATAATTTAAAGCTCTATTAGTTGAAAGTTTGATGTACTTACAATGTTTGTAACTTGGAGAGATTAACCAAATTGGGCAATGTTCCATTGAAATTGTTGTTGTTGAGTGACCTAATAAAAATGTATATACATGTATAAGTATATTAATATCACACAAGATATTTTATTTTTGAAAATATACATGATGAGTATGTTCACAAGGTTCACATTATAAGAGATCTCACAACTAAAGTTCAATATTTATAACAAATATAATAGTAGAAAGAAATCTAGAAAAGTTGTAGAAAATTTAATTCTAGTTGAACTACATTAATATATTGATCTTTAACCAACCAATTTTTATTTTATGTATATTTTTTATATTTTTTACTAATTATAACTTTCCCAACAAAATTAATGGGATATTTTAATTTTTTAAATTTTAAAAAGAGAATATGTTGATATATATATATTTTCTTTTACAATTCTATTTTTATTAGAATTTTACAAAGATATTTGTAAGAAATTGAATATATCATAATCCAAAAATGAGGGAGTCTATCAAGGCCCTTTTCCATGTCCAATAAAACTAAAGTACATATAATCTAGAAGGGAAAATAATTGAATTTCTAGAAAGTCAAAAGAAACTAACCCACCGAAGAACTAATGCCAAAAAATACACATAAAGAGTTCACAAAAGTATTCCAAGGTGCTATAATATTTTTATAAAAAAATTCAAAGGGGATTGGTAAGAGTTCAATAGTGTAATAAGAATAGTCTTCTAGCCATACAGGAGAGGAGAGACTCCATAGTCCACGAGGAAGCCTCTCCAATTATTTTTAAAGTTTAGAATTTTTTTCTCTACATTTTTTAATGTATTCCACAATAAGCCTTAGTCTTATTGAATTTTATTTGTGACATGGGAAAGATATTTTAAGATGCCAAATTATCTAATCATTTAAAAGAGCATCAAATTCTATGTTCTTAATAAATAGATAGATTTTTTATGTGTCATAATCTCAAAATTCTTACAAAAATCTTCTCTATCAATCATCTATTGCTTGATCAAATTTGCTTCCACCTTGTTAGCCAAATGAATTTTTTAAGATAAATATTGTTGAAAATTTTCAAATGGACTTTCATTTGAGGATAAAATTGTTGTTGCACGTAAAAGATCTTCAAATCATATTCACATTATTAATGGTTTTCTTGCCTATGAGTCAAAAAATATTTCATTGTCTCACTTCATGTTAAAATATCTTCAAGTCATATTCAAATTATTAATGGTTTTCTTGCCTATGAGTCAAAAAATATTTCATTGGCTCACTTATGTTAAAAATTGGGACATACTCTAATATGCACTTGTCTGAACATGAGGTTCTATAAATGGGCACAAAAAGTTTTTTTCCTTATTTGACATTCATAAATTCTTTGGTGTTATGTAAAAATTCCTAAAAGTGATTTTATATTAATTTAAAATCCTTTGGGCACTTGCAAATACCATTGTGCAATGTTAATGAAGCCAAGAAAAACATAAGATTTATTTGACTAAAACAATATGTCGACAAGACAAAATGGCCAAAAGATAGCTAGGGGACATGGTGTAAGGTAGCTAAGATAAACTTGGGGTCATTAAAACACTACTATGACATAAAAATTATATGGTATAAGCAACCTGGTCACAAAGCACACACATATAATATAATTGCAGCCATAAACATTTGTAAGAGAATCTTAATGAAAAATAACCCATGCACAAGAACACATTCCAAATCATATAAAACTCTAATAAGGTTATTTCCCATTATTTTTCAATATAATCAGTAGAAATTGCATAAAATTGACAACCAACAAATCTTATCTTTTAAATGAATTTATTATTATTTGAAAATAAAGGTAGTCATTTAAACTAATGAAGAAGGCAAAATTAATTCAAAAAAGCAAAAAAATAAATAAACCTCAATTCCCAATAAATTATAAACTCTTAAACTATAATATCAACAAAATAGAAATATTCGTACAAAATATTTTGTATAGTTCAATTTAAATATGAAAAAAATCTAATAAATTATATATTTAAAAATATATTTATTTATAATTTCATTTAAAACTAAAAAATATCAAGTGAGTTATTTCTGAATTAAGCTGTGTCAATTTTTTGAATCAACATTTGGATCATACTCCATGATCCATCAACCACCAAAATTAAAATAAAAAATGAACACCTAATTTTCTTTCAATTTCAATAAATAAATGAACACCTAATTTTTTTCCCAAAATCCTCTGAAAGCACAAATGAAGCGGTAGGAAGAATAACAAATTAAAAAATTGACCATCGACGGTCGTATTTGGTAACATACTTTACTACGATGCAACGAGTGAAATGCCGGAGCAGTAATTTCTCGATTTCCCACTATAGTAAAATCGACCCACCTACTTGATTTCCTATTTATGCTAAAATTAAAAACTTCAGATGCTTACATTGAAACGAGTTCGGTTAACTGTCCAAAACTTGGAGGTATGGCTCCTCGCAGCTGCTTCCCCGACAAGTTTCTGTATGAATACACCCTATTAGACAAATACCTATACCCAAATTCTTAATTCCTTCTAATGACAGATATAAATTGAAAAGTAGAAAATATTGGAAACTAAACTTACATTTCGGAAATCCTTATAATTTTGGAGACCTTTTTACAGGTGATTCCTTCCCACGGTACACAAAAGCAAGGATCCGAAATCCACTTGTTCAGCGATAATGCTTTCCCCACCTTTTTAAGAGCATTAACTGCAGCTTCTCCAGTTGGAAATTCTTATAAGAGGTATAACTCAATATTTCAAGTTCTATATCTAAATTTATAAAAGGAATAAAAAGAACGAAATTGGACCCTGACCGTCATCCCGAGAAGTTGGGGGCTGGGTGGAAACGAGACTGTACATCTCAACAGCATTGATTATAGCACTCTGACTTATGTTATTTGATTGTAGAGTCACGATTGCGCTTCTCGTTCCATCATATTCGAAGGCTACCTCTATGGCAGAAAATGCATTATTCAGAACAACTGATGAGTTTCGGATGGCGTTATTAATTCCAACTGAGAAGGACCTGGTTTCCGATGAATTAAGTCTGCAAAATACAATAGCACTATGGCTTTTCCAGTCGTGGAACTTCCGAGGCTGAGATATATGCCGTCAGAGTTGCTTGTGTTGCTGACAACGCCCGTCTGCATTACATCAACTGGGGGAAAATTTTTGGTGTTGCTTACTGAAATTGACTTGGAAACATTCACCAAATTAGTTCCTGAAGGCCACCAAGGATTCCACTGGCGGTCGAATGGGTCTTGAGGATAGCTAAGCAATTGATTATAAAAGTGTCAAATTAAAAAATAATTATGGAGGCGTAAGGAATTTCAAGACGAACATGAACGCGTTTAGTGCGACAAAGTTTACCAGGTTATATTGTCGGAATCTCCCATATCATCTCTTTCTATCAAACTCAACATGGTTCCCGGTTTAGCCGCATCATACATGCCTGGCTTAAGAGGTCTCAACTCGATATAGGAGATAGATGGATCATCACATTCTCAGGTTCGGATCAGGCAAATATGCACCACTTTATCGGCACTCAACAAAATGTTCTCACTGTTCAATGAATAGCCATAGTCAAATACCACTTTTTCCATGTATAGCATATCTTGGGTCTCGACAGAGTAATTGAAACCTCGAGATCTAGTGGAATTAGCCTTAAAAAACCATACTCTCAAAAGGTGGGGCACATTCGGAGTGAGGGAAAATTCACAACAAGACTTATTAAGAGGCTTCGGAAACACTCGGAGGCCATCGCCGAACATATCGACTGCTTTCTTGCCGAGGTTGTGTATGTAATAGTCATCAGTAACCCATGTAATATTGGTCTCACGATCAGTACTATTTATTTTTCCACCACAATCAATACTCAAAAATCCCTCTGTCATTGCAAGCGCATATAAATCATTAAACCCCAAAACAAAGAAACCAAAGTGATAACAATTGAAAGAAATATTGGAAGAATAGGTAGAGTACCTGGTTGAGCATTAGCAAATAGTGTGCACCACAAGAGGAAGAGGAAGAGATTCACGACGCCAACGTATTTGCTGCAACCAATAAATTCCATTGTTCGCTTATTTTCCAAGCAGTGCTTACAATACCGTGCCATTTTTAAAACCCAATAAAATATATGCCACTCAAATTCCACATTCGTTTCACATAAATTATAGATTTTTCAAAATCCATCTCACATGTTACAACTTAAAAAAAAAAATTGATTAAAATATAGATTATACTAGTCAAACAATTAATAGGAATTGTACACTTTATTGGGGTAAAAAAATAGTATATAATTTATTTTACTTCATTAGTTAAAAGTTACCTTTGACTGTTATATTGTTTCTATATTATTGAACAGTGACTTGATAAAGATGTTTAGCAATATTTTTTTGTTAATGGTAGAATAACTTCAATTAATATAAAATGAATCAGATTTATATTCCCAATATGCCTTTGCACTATTTAAATAGACTTATTCATAATGACAAGTGTTTTTTTCCTTCACCTACAACAATATGAATTTAGTTTAATTTATCTTTCGTATTATATTTCTTATTTTTTTTTAAAAATATTTTTAATTACAAATATTTTGAAAATAAAATGAAATATCTCATAAATGAAAATTTTGTAATATTATCGAACAAAATATTTTAATATTATATAAAAAAATTTACAAAATGAAATTATTATTAAATAAAAAATTGTAAGTTTGAAACTGAAAAAATATATTTTAATATGAACAAAACCATAACTTAACCTAAATAAAATAAAAATTCATAAAAAATATTTACATATTATTTATTTAGAAATGTCATCAATCTTCTATAACCACAAGTTACTTTGCAAAGGAAAGATTTTACAAATTTCTTGAATGTTTTTTGGGGTTTTAGAAAAGAAAAATAATATATTATTTATTTAGAAATGTCATCAATCTTCTATACACAAGTTAGTCTTTCCAAAGGAAAGATTCTACAAGTTTCCATGTCTTGACATGGACGTGAATTGAATTTTTTGGGGTTTTAGAAAAGACAATTGTAATCCAAACAATTCAAGACCATTCTTCATTTTGTTTTTTGAATTTTTCAAAGTCCTATTTTCATGTATGGAGGGTCCACAACTTTTGAAGTTTTTGTTTGATAGCCATAACAATTGTATATAGCTTTTGTGTGTCTACCTACTTTATGTAGTATTGTGATGGTGGAAAGAACATCTACTCCGAATTCATTTTGATCATTTGTTTTCAATATGATAATTTAGTGGTATATTCTTATAAAAGTTGATAAATAATGTGTTTTTTAAATTTTGGGGGTTTTAATGATTTTTTATTTTTTATTTTTATTATTAAATATAAGAATGAATTTGTAAATATAATTTTAAGTCTAGTTTTTACAAATAACATTATGATAAAAATAAGTGTACAAAATAATGAGAATCTTAATATTGAAAAATATTGATTATGATAAACATTTAATTCTATTTTAAATATAACATTAAAGATGCCATTTCAAAATAAAAGTAAAGGATTGATATCTATACTAATAGATGAGCTATTTGAAATTTTAAATTACTTTAATTAAGAGCTTGACGGTCATCATTGAATTGTCCAACTTCTAGAAATTTGACTAAAAGAGAACAAAAATTTGCTTAGATTTTTCAAATGATAATTTATCAATATTACAACCATGATTCTAATCCAAGCAACAAAGAATAGTCAATTTATTAATTTTCAACACATTGATGAATCAATTATTAACATTATGTAAAAAAGGTTCTAGATTAAATTTAATTAAATTAAATGTGAGTGCGCCGATCTACTCACCTATTAATCTAGTAAGCTTTCTGATTAATTGGTCAGGAGGAAAACAGAAAAATATAAAGCTTTCCAAGCCTCTCAGTTCCGTAAGCTCTTAGAAATAAGAAGATGCAAAGCCGTGTCGAATGGTCAAAAGTCCTTTTTGTTGCTGGCCACTACATAACAAAGTCTACGCATGTCACTTCACTTGCAGAATTTGATTTTGTTTATTTCCAAGAGACAGAAAATTGTATACATTCCCTCACCTTCCTCTGCTGACACGGGACACTACCTACCGAAAAGACAGTCCCGCGCAAACTTTCCTCTCATTTTCCACAACTTATTTGACGAAAACAAAATTCCATTTTTCTTGTGAAACACGCTTTACTCTCAACAGTCTCTTGGTAGGTCATAGACGAAAACAAAATTGGCAAAAGCTAAAATGAATGTAGACAATTAAATATCGATGCCTTAAACGCCAACAGTCATGCTGGCGGGACCCAATTCTACAAGTTTCCTTCTGCATACGTGTCAATTGATAACATCCATTTCGTCCACACGAATAAATTGTCTGTAATTTGTCGCGTGTACATGCCACGAGGCCGTTTGCCACTGTGTTGCTGCAGCTGTGTCTAGTGATGGGGGTAATTTGATGTGATTTCATATTTTTCATCTTCTCAAAAACATACTTGATTTCTAGTGGCTAAAATGTCTTCCAATTAAATTCAAGAAAACATGTCTATAATATCCAAATATATAGCTAATGGTATTAATGCTTATATGCAAAAATTTAATGTTAATATATTTGTGTTATGAAAGTTGATGGTATTAATGTTTATATTTGAATTTAATTGACAGAGTTGTGAAAATAAGTTAGAAGAAATTATAATCTATAAATTTTAAATGTATAATGTGCAGTTTTTGATCTAGTTTAAATTTTGTTTAGTATTAGTTAATCATGATGAAAGATTGAACATTTTTAGTTTGCTATCTCCATACACTACAAGAATGTACTAGTTCACACCTCATGCCACAATGAAATATATTATAAAAGAAATAGGAAATGTTTTTATTGCATCTACTATTGGCATATATTCTACATTAAGTGGGAATTGCATGGTCTCTATTCTTTCAACCTATTGAAGAGGCAAAGAGACTGAAATTAAAAAAAAAACATCAATAAAAACATTTCTTATTTATGTTTCTTTTATAATAAAAAAAAACATTTCCTATTTCACATAGTTATTTATTTTCCCCCTAGAAAGACAAAACCTCCAAGAAAAAAAATCACATTTGTTATTTTAATAACACATAACTAGCTCCTTCTCAACTAGGTTTATGTTTTGAAGCCTCGTCAAATTTCAATTTACCTCCTATCTTGATATCTACCATCTCAATCTTTCCAAGTACACTTGCTTTTCTTTATTAACACTTGAACAAGAAGCTCATTGACATTTATTTAGTTGGGTATAGTTTTTTTATAAATGGAAATAATCAAATCAATTTATTTTTATATAGTGGATAACAACTATGAGATAGCATGCATTTAAACCAAAATTTATATTTCAACTAAGTTGATATGAATTGGAAAGAGTTTTTAGGGAAAATAGTCAAGCCAAAAATTTATCTTTTAAGTGTTAGTCAAACATTAGAATATTTGATAACCAATACAAAATCTAAACCATGATTATTTAAAAAATTAGCTAAATTGTCAAAACTTTAATTTTGGTTCTCTCTTTCCTTTGTGATTGGTTTGTGTCCATATGTTAAAATACCTACTATCTCTTGCACTTTTAGGAGGTTCAATGGATGAATTTATAGAAAATTTAAGGGGGTACCTACTACATGGTGTTGATGTTTTTTTTAATTTAACCTATTCATCAAAAAGGCAGAAACATGTAGCTTCAAGATTTGGTCTTTTTCAAATCAACTAGTGAGAAAATAAATTTGATTTTTTGATCTTCAATCATCTAAGATAACAATTTTTATTTTCCTTATTTGTGGATAGAAGCACCTAGCCACTCTAAATAATTTTCAAAAAGTACAACACCCTCTTCAAACATCTTCTTTATGCACATCTTTTTAATTATTGCAACATAGTCAACTCATTTAATCATTTACTTTGATTTCTTATTTTATAAACATACACCCATTACAAGTGTAAACATGTGAGTTGAGAAGTAATGGAAGAGGATAAAATGCCCATATAAAGAGCCAAGGACAACAAGAATAATCAACTTTGTCACATACATTTTCATGTTGAGAATCACACAAACACAAAACTTTGAGCGTAAAAACTTGTAAAAATGAAAAGCACCATAATGGTCACCTCCATCTCTTTTGGTAGCACTCACAATTTCATTCATACAATTCCAATGACATTCTTGGGCCTAAAAAATTCTCGAATTTAGAATTTACAAGTATTAATGGCCAATAGAAATAAAATGGAGTGCAAAGGGATGATCAAAGGTCTAAAGTTGTATCTAGAAAACTATGCATAACCTTTATTTTTATTATGTGGCTCTAGTGGAGGTTAATGAGGACACACATGTATAGTCATCAAGATAATTTGTCTAAATATTACATTCATATGGATGACTTGAAGCTAAAATTTAAGGAAGAACAACTATAATTTGCGTTAAGCTATTGCAACCTAGTGACAACAATCTAAATTTGGTCAAAAAAACTAAAGGACTTGTTAAGTATAAACTATAATCAGTTTTCTAATGTAATTCCATGAATAATTAGAGGAATTAGGCACACAAACCAACAAATGGATGTACAAAAAATGACTTATGAATCCACAAATTTCTTCTAGGATCTATTGCATATAGTGGCACAAGATAGGGGACAAATATATTATTTAGTTGGAATTAGGGGCAAAGTTGTCATTATTTATAACAAATGTACAAATATTTTCAAGGAAAATACAAAAGAATAGTATAATAATTGCTACCAATGAGATATAATTCTTGATGAAAGTCTCTTGGCCTCTTCAATAGTGTAATACATTGAATAAGGAAGAAGAATGAATCTTTCCATATTTATGTTGACTACATGGAAGAGAAAATCATTTTGCCTCTTCAATAGTATGGACAAGGAAGAAGGATGGATGTTTCCATATTTGCATTGATTACATCAAATTCAAAGTCCCTTTGCCTCTTCAATAGTGTGGACAAGGAAGAAGGATGGCTCTTTCGATATTTGAATTAGTTATATGGATCAAAAGTCCTTTGGACTAAATGGAAATAAAAGTATTTTTGACTACATGAAAGTAAAAGTCACTTTGCCTCTTCAATAATTTTGAACAAGGAATAAGGATGGGTCTTTCCATATTTACATGGACTACATGAAAGTACAAGTCTATTTACCTCTTCAATAGATTGAACAAGAAATAAGTATGGGTCTTTCCATATTTACATTGACTACATGGAAGTAAAAGTCTCTTTGCCTCTTCAATAGGTTGAACAAGGAATAAGTATGGGTCTTTCCATATTTATATTGACTACATGGAAGTAAAAGTCTCTTTGCCTCTTCAATAGTTTTGAACAAGGAATAAGGATGGGTATTTCCATATTTACATTGAATACATGAAAGTAAAAGTCTATTTACCTCTTCAATAGGTTGAAGAGGGAATAAGTATGGGTCTTTCCATATTTACATTGACTACATGAAAGTAAAAGTCTCTTTGCCTCTTCAATAGATTGAACGAGGAAAAAGTATGGGTTTTTTCATATTTA
>VDFB02217008.1:0-18615 GCA_007258455.2 Sequoia sempervirens
GATGAGGTCTTGTATTTATTTTGTATCAGTTTGTGTGGCCCATGTCTAGTGGTAGATGGTCTTGTGTAGGAATTCTTGGTTACTATCTCCTAGCATGGAGGGAGTGGAACCTTTTGGATTCCACGTGGTCGAGTGGCATGCTTCTTAAATCCGTTTGTTCTTCTTCTTGTTCGTGTGTTCGTGATTTCCAGTTGGAGAGCTTGGGGGAATCAGTTTCTTCTCATGCCTTGTTCTCTCAGTTCTTATTGTATTTAATTACCTTTCAGTTGTTATCAAGGTGGAATTTGTAATATGTAATCATTTTGTTGGAATTACCTCATTCGGCGAATGAGTGTTGTAATCTTATTGTTTAAATATTGTTAGTGAAATATTTTTTTTGGTATTTCTTATCCTTGATTGTAGTTATCTTGTATGGAATGTATGTTGTCTCATTTCCTTAGAGATTAATATTTGATTTATATTAATGTTTGTTGTTTTTTGGGTTTTAAAGTAATCCTTGTCTAGTGGCTTTAGGGTTGTTGGCAATGTGTATTCATCTTACATGTTATTTGTACTTTAAAAAAAAAAATAGTTCGATTGTTTAATAAATTGCAACTTTCCCTAGGGTTGTGTGGCGAGGCGTTACACATGGTATCAGAGCCAGGTTTAAACACTAGGAACTCTGGGATTATGTTGGACCCATTATGTTGTAAGTTGTGTAGGTTTATACTCTGGGCACTATGAGCCCATTGTATTGACCTAGTTTTTTTTCTCTTTCTTGTTGTTTTCCTTTTGGGTTGATATATCTTGTTTGCCCAAAAGTTGTCGTTAAGTGGTATAGGTCCAATGGTGTAGGAAACTAGTGGGAAGGATAGGATCCTCGGTGTAGTGTGCAATGCACCGATATCCTTTCTATTGGAAGAATGCATTATGGACGATTGTGTAGTGTGTGATTTTGATGTGTTGTGTGTGGTGGACAACAATCAGGTTTGTTGTTGTTTCCACCCTTGCATGTCTTTTGTTGAATGCTTTTGTGAGGGTTAGACCACGAACCTACCAAGAAGTGTGTTATGATCGATCTCCTTCTTGGTGCATGGCCCTTTTGTTGTGTAAAAGGGGGTAACCCTTGAGTGGTTCTTGAGTGTGGTTGTAGTGTGAATGTTGGGTGTGTTCCAAGTGCTTGTCGAAGTGAGATAGTCATAGGATCTCTTGCCTTGAGTGCCTTAGTATGGCGTTTCTGGAATTTCCCAACCTTGTGTTGTGTTGTGGAGGAATGATGCTCATGTTCTGGGAAGCTTTGTTTGACCTTGTGTGTATCAAGGAATTCCCTGGGTGTGTATCTCTTTTGGAAATTTTGTTGTTTTCTTCTCCATGCAAGTATCAGATGCATGTTTGCTTGTGCTTTACCTCTTTGTGTGAGTGATTGCTTGATTGACCCTTATGTGGTGTTGGAGTTGCTTTTGCATGTTATATTGGATAGAGAACTATGAGATATGATAATAGGAAATGAATGAATATGTTGTTAGTTCATAGAGATTTTTGCATGCTCTCATGTGGTTGATGCACTGTGTGAAAGTGTGCGTGTGATTATGAAACCATGATTACATTTGTGCCTATGTTAGAATTGTAAATATCTTATCTTCTCTCTCTCTTTCTATTGGATTAATGAGGATGCTTGTCCTTAAGTGTGTGAGGTATGTTGCATCTTATGAGAAATGTTTATGTATCGAACCTTGGGTAAAGGACCTAAGTCCCCAAGTTGCATTCATAATTATGAGAAATGTATAGTATGAATGGAAAAATCATTTTGCAGTAAATAAAAGTTTAGAGAGAAGAAACTAGTGAAACCACTGCATGTTAATGATAATTGCATAATAGGTGCATTTTGTTGGTGCGGTCTATAGTCCCCAACTTTATTGTTGAGTCTTAAGAGATCATATAGACATTAAACTATTGTACCTAGATTCAAAATGCAAAAATTAGATGAATGTTGAAATGATAATGTTGCACACCTTGCCTTGAGTAAACATTGAAATGATATTGTATTAGGTGTGGCTTTATGATGATTCTTGATGATGTGTATTGGTGCATAAGGCACTATGTATGTTAATCCATGATTGTGTGATTCAGAGATTTGACGTTGGGATGCTTCACCATGTTGAATGTATAGGTTGATAGTGTGTTAGTTGGCTTTGAGGGAGATCTATCCCTATTCTTGTTTGTAGGCTTCCAGGAGTAAGCCTAACCCTTGGGGGGAGGATGTAACACCCCTCCGTTTTGGATATTTGGATGGACAGTGTTTTCTTGGTAATGTTTGATTATGCTTATGATGTGACTGTGAACTTAGTGATTGTTTGATCATGAACTGTTTAGTGATGCACATGTTATATTATGATGTGACAATTGTGTCTAAACATGCTTTGACTTTGGAAATTAATTACTTGCTATCGTGATTGTTAAACGATGTGAAGTTATATGTTGATGAGATGTTCTTTTATTTCGATGTTATCCGTATGACATGATTTGAAGTAACTTAGAATATATTTGATTTAATGATGTTTATGCTATTGAGCATATCTCTAATGTTAGATGCGTCAGTTAATGATACTGTATTGGTGAAAGGGGCGGATTGTATCACTCGCTTGCGAACACCCTACAATTCTGAGATTCCCTCTTCACGGTGTGTCTTATATCTATATGTATATTGCATGTTCGACATTCTCTCTTGGCTTGGGTTGCAGAAATTACAGGCATCAAACTCCACTGGCTACGCAGTGCGAGCATATCCATTTACAATAGTAATTGATTGGGAATGGTAGCTAGGTTTTCCGATCAATCGTCACCTAATTGCGATGTTGTAGGGTTGTATAAATCCGAGAGTGGGAGTTGTTTTAACTTGAATTGATTTCCCCTTGAGTGTTTATTTGAACAAGTTTAAAAGTTTTAAATGACTTGCGTTGTAGTGCCCCTCTGCATTTGGTTCTTAAGTCATGGTGCTTAAGTATGTTAGGTTGATTGATTTGAGACACTTTGTTGATTTCCTTGTTTAATTGACTTTAAGTTAGGTGATAAAATTGATATTATGGTTAGTCTTGATTAATCAATTCGATTAAATTAAATTGATAATAGAAAACATAAATTAATTCTGAATTAGATAGATTATGTCGTTTTGGGTGTTCAACATGATTTGTAGCTTGGAATTAAATAAATTATTAAATTATAAAGAGAGTTAAAATATAAAGTTATTAATTATTAATTATTAAGTTATAAAGTATTAATAATAATCAAAATTATTGACAATTGCTTTTTAAGGTTGAGATTTATTATTAATGCAAAAGATGGGTAAATAGTATAAGGAAATTAAATGTTATAATGGATTACCAAATTGAATGAAGATAAGGACAACAAATTAAAAAGGAAATAAAAGCAAGGAAAGATAGAAAAAGAAAGATTAAATTAAAAAAAGGAAACGTGTTCATGCACAACTGGAAACTAAATCTGGATGGGGAAACTTGTTTTTTTTATGAGGATTGCTTGATTTTGTCTTAAAAATAAAATAAATAAAGTAAAAATAAAAATAAAAAAATAAAAATAAAAATAAAACAAAAATCAAAATTAAAATCAAAATCTCGTTGGATATATGCTTTATGTAGAATCAATTTTAGGGGGAGGCGGTGCCAGCTAATAGGCCGCTATGAACTAGTGTTAAACGGATGGTTATAGCAAGAGGATACCCCTTCTCTTCGGGGGGACAGAATTGGACGAATTGGATGAATGTAGGATTCCTGTAACATGAAGCATTTCACATGGAAGATGTTAGGAAGAATCACGGGCACACCATATTTATATATCGACCTGGGAGTTGGCATGGCGGTATGTTGGTTTTATATCTCTCCTTGTGTAGTTTTTTGATGATTTTTCTGAGATAACCTACTCTATACTATGGAGAGTCCGAGTTTCATTCCAGGGCTAGCAACCCTTCATTTCAGTTTTCTTTCCGCGCTGTGATCAGGCCACCTAAGTATGTGTGTGTAACACAGCTCACTCCACATTTTCTTCACCCTTCACTAGGAATGAATTATACTGTTATTCAGCATTCACTCTTTGCTTACCCTGATTTGTAACGGTCAAACATGATTGCTTCAAAGTTCTCTTGAGCCATTGTAATGAATCCACATATGCGCATATCGAGTTCTACCATTGCCTTGTTTTCTTTGTTCTTAAAATCCATTTAATGGACATTCCTCTACTAACTGGCCGCTTTCTACATGAAAGAATTTGGCCTACGTTTGGATTTTGGGTGGGCAACTCGTTTCTCCCTTTGCCCGAGAGATTCGTTGGAAGCTTTTACCCCATTTCATCTTAACTTTGCATGCTTGGTTGACCACTTGAAAGGCATACCCAATGTGTTATTTTTGGCATTAGCTACCTCCAACCTTATGTTGTCTTGAGCTTTGATTAGATCAATCTGATTGAATATTCTACTCGGTATTGGATTATTGAATCTAGACAAATATTTACTTAGGTGTGTGCATTTCTGTTCATGCATATTAACTTCTGCTTACAGCCACTGGTCTTGATTTGTACTCGGGTTCGTATGTTGTAATTTTGATGGCATTCAACACTAAGGGCTGCATTTAAAATTTCCTAATTTACTGTAAGGTTAGACTGCCCATTAATGGTCACTGTGAAACGTTTCCTTCTTGCGCCTGGCCTGTAAACTCTTTGCGTTATGACTAATATTGTTGCCATAGTCGTGCTTCAGTAGATATGTTATGTACTCAAAATTATGTGTGTTACTCTTTATACCTTACAAGTGATGGTTGTCGTCTCTTCACTTGGTCAGAATCGGTCTCAGGTGCCTTTCATTTGATCACTGAATCCATTGGTGAACATTTATCTGGATCCTTCGTAGGGAATAAATTCTGTTAAGAGCATCACTGTAAACTTGCAACTATCGTTGTTGTTTGTCGGACGTCCATTTGGTAACCGTTGGTCATGCAAATCTCGGTATTGTTCTTGATTTTCCATATTCGCTGGTGTCTAGTGAAACATTCAACCCTGCTACAACCTTACATTTTGTAACTTTAGTGCTGCCAGGTTGCCATGAATTGCCTGTTACTTTCTCTTCTTTGATCATTGACTTATTTAACTTTTCTTCTTAGACGACTCACCACCTGAATTGGCCTTTCTTTAAATTGTAGCCTTACTGCCTCTGTCTTGATTGCAACTTTTTTTCTGAAGCCGAGGTCTCAGCCGCACACTTGAACATAATAGGAAATATCAAAGGTTTAAATAACCTACTTGATTCTTCTGTCAATTCATCGCTGTTGCAGCACTTCAAAATAGAATATTGTCATATGCTAACACAAAAAGGAGCTTTCCATTGATCACGGAGAAGTTTAATTTCCAAACTCCAATTTGAGCACGTCTCTGGAAATTTTCCTCCAAACAGAAAAATGACCAGATTAGAAAAGAAAAGTTGTATATTATTCCTCTACTCTTAAGTCACGTATTTGCACCCTTTCTCCTAACCCTCAGCCTTGTGGATTTCATTTGGGATATGATACTAATGCAAGTAGGTGTCGATATTTCCTAAGTCCAATATCGACTTTCTAATATACCTGGGAACCTATCACAGTTACAACTTTTAGAGTTGAGGCGTTGTACAGAACTAAATAGCCTCCCTGAAACCATTGACAACCTACCACAGCTACAAAATTTAGACTTGCAAGGGTGTAGTAAATTAAATAGTCACTTTGAGTCCTTTGCCGATCTAGCACAGTCGAGCACTTGAAATCTATAGAAAGTTGTTAAGGCAAGAGTAATTTTCAATTAACGAGTCTTTTGAAAATGCTTGGGTATTGTGAACTTAAGTAGATATTTTTATATACATTTATATTTTTGGGTACTTATTTTCTATGAATCGTTTATGATCATTAGCATTTGTAATCTACAATTGTGATAGATGTAAAATTATACTGCTATAAAAGGTAAGAATCTTATCTCTAAATTCCTAGTAGAGACTTAACATACTTCTTGGGGTTATTTTGAAGGTTATGTATCAAGGAAGATATTTGATCTCTACCCCTCTGTTTTACTCCTCTAGCCATTTTAGAATGGTGAAACATAGGGTAAAAAGATAGAACTATCACAAGTAAATTTTATATACAATCTAGACCTTGTAATTAAAGAAAACCTATCGTTTGAGTAATGTTAGGCCTTTCATTATTTTATTACATTCATATTATTATAGTAATTTTGAATAAGCAATTTACCTTTGGTTATCAAGTTGCATTTCATTATTTTATTGAGTCTAGTGGTTAAGATGAATGATGAGAGAGCAGAATTAATTTTGATATTCATATATATGTGTGTGTGTGTGTGTAAGGAAATAAGTATTTAACATATTTTGAGGTTGCAATATATTGCTCATATTTTAATATATTTTAACTTGTAATATGTATGCTTGTATATGTATTAAAATGGTGATGGTAAAAGAATGTTTCTATTTCGGGATGGTCCTTTGGATATCGTTTCCCTTTATAATCATTTAATGGCTAAATTGTAAATTCTCTTTATGGATAAGTTATTAGCATACTTGAGAGTGTTATCACAAAATGCTTGATTATTTTTAAGTTGTAAAGTTATTCAATTCTAGTGGTTAATTGATTTGGATAATGAATGTCATTTCATTTGAGTGTTTGGTTGTTGATTTTGTTATGGTTGCTTTATTGAGTTGTTTCTGGTTGGGATTCTTGTGAATATCTTGAAGTCCTTGATGTTCTGATAAGTATTACCTTCTTAGTTTATGTTGATTTGAGGGTCTTTTATTCATTGGGTTGGTGTTGAAATTGGCTTGAAGCCACGTATCATTAACTTAATCTTGTTGCTTCATTTCTCCCTTGTTTGTGGATTGTCATTCTTTTGGCTTCCAGAGGCTTGAGATTATTGTCAGTTGATGTTCTCTCTTTAGGTGCCCTTGTTGTGGCAAGTGTTTTGATATCATGATTTTAAAAGGGTTGTACATGAATTGTTGAGACGTTGATTATGTGTTTATAGCGAGATGGTTAGTGCCTCGCGTGGTTTGGTCTTGAGTTTATTTATCTGTTATGGTACCACCCTTGCCTAGTTTGGTTTATGTTAGGGGTCTTAGGGAGAGTGGCTCTTCGTGGGCGCCGGCGCCTCAAGATGAGGAAGGGCTCAGGATAACCCACGAAAGAGTAATTAAACAAGTGATAACCTAAACAATAGAATTTAGGGGGATGGGTAGTAAAACACACAAGATAATTAAAACTAGATTCCTCGTCTATGCATTAGGGCTACCATAGACTAGTGATAGACTGAGAAGGCCGTGGTCGGCAAAGTTGTAGTCTCGTCTTCATGAGAGATTATCCGGCTCCGCATTAGCTACCCTATGGTGCCGGCGCCTCAGTTAGGAGGAAGGGCCAGGAGATCCATAGATGGGTGCCGGCGCCTCAGTTGGAGGAAGGGCTAGGAGAATCCCGTGAGAGCTATGCGATGACACTCTCCACTAGACACCCTTGTTCTTGTTTTGTCGCCTTTGGATATTGTAATCTTTATGTTGTTTTCAGATTCTTGTAAAAATGATTTATGAATGTTCTTTGGGACTTGCTTAATTGTTAGTGCTTGGGTTAAATGTGATGAGTTTCGTAGTTTTATTTGATCTTATTGACTCATGAGTGTCGTTGATTATGTCACTGTAATCCTTGTTTTGTGATACCTTTGTTTGGCGTTGAGTCTTGTGGTTTCCTGTTGGATGTTCTTGGTTGAGGTTTCTTCTTGTCAGCTCCTTAGCACGGGGGGTGGGTCTTCGGACCCACGTGGTCGGGTGGAACGTGCTAAGCACCCCATTGGGTCCCCAGTCAAGGATCGAGAGGTGCAGATTGGTGTTGTTGCGGCAACTCCAGAGTTGTACGATTCTATTATGTCATGTGATTCCTGCCCATATTGGGAAACATGTCTATATCATTGTAAGACTTGAACAATGTAAAGTAATGAAAAGGATGTGATGTAATATTTTGGCATTGGTAAACCTTGTGTGGATATGGTTCCATATCAGATGTTTTTCAAAGTGTTGTATTTATTTAAATGAATGGTTCTTATTGATGGTTTTATATGTATGCTTTGTCATGGATTAAATTTGGTTTTCATTCCTTATCATTGATGTAGGGAACTAAGTTTCGTAATGCATCCTCGTGTACCCCAAGGGACGTAAGTGATAGTGGATTTGTTTAAATGAATTTTCACGTCATAACTTAATGTGCATCTCATGTATGTTAGTTTTACTTATTGATTTGTAATTGCCTCAGATGTTGTAATTTTGATGGCATTCAACACTAAGGGCTGCATTTAAAATTTCCTAATTTACTGTAAGGTTAGACTGCCCATTAATGGTCGCTGTGAAACGTTTCCTTCTTACGCCTGGCCTGTAAACTCTTTGCATTATGACTAATATTGTTGCCATAGTCGTGCTTCAGTAGATATGTTATGTACTCAAAATTATGTGTGTTACTCTTTATACCTTACAAGTGATGGTTGTCGTCTCTTCACTTGGTCAGAATCGGTCTCAGGTGCCTTTCATTTGATCACTGAATCTGTTGGTGAACATTTATCTGGATCCTTCGTAGGGAATAAATTCTGTTAAGAGCATCACTGTAAACTTGCAACTATCGTTGTTGTTTGTCTGACGCCCATTTGTAACCAAGTACTGCAACTTTGATTGTTCTTGATTTTCTTCATATTCGTTGTTGCCTAGTGAAACATTCAACCCTCTCGCTACAACCTTTTACATTTTGTAATCCTTTAGTGCTACTGTGTTGCCATGAATTACTTGTTACTTTCTTCTTTGATCATTGACTTATTTAACTTTTCTTCTTAGACGACTCACCACCTGAATTGGCCTTTCTTTAAACTGTAGCTTTATTGCCTCGGTCTTGATTGCAACTTTTTTTCTGAAGCCGAGGTCTCAGCCGCACACTTGAACATAATAGGAAATATCAAAGGTTTAAATAACCTACTTGATTCTTCTGTCAATTCATCGCTGTTGCAGCACTTCAAAATAGAATATTGTCATATGCTAACACAAAAAGGAGCTTTCCATTGATCACGGAGAAGTTTAATTTCCAAACTCCAATTTGAGCACGTCTCTGGAAATTTTCCTCCAAACAGAAAAACGACCAGATTAGAAAAGAAAAGTTGTATATTATTCCTCTACTCTTAAGTCACGTATTTGCACCTTACCTTTCTCCTAACCCTCAGCCTTGTGGATTTCATTTTGGATTTGATACTAATGCAAGTAGGTGTCGATATTTCCTAAGTCCAATATCGACTTTCTAATATACCTCGAAACCTCACAGCCATGTAAATTTAGAGTTGAGGCGTTGTACAGAACTAAATAGCCTCCCTGAAACCATTGACAACCTACCACAGCTACAAAATTTAGACTTGCAAGGGTGTAGTAAATTAAATAGTCACTTTGAGTCCTTTGCCGATCTAGCACAGTCGAGCACTTGAAATCTATAGAAAGTTGTTAAGGCAAGAGTAATTTTCAATTAACGAGTCTTTTGAAAATGCTTGGGTATTGTGAACTTAAGTAGATATTTTTATATACATTTATATTTTTGGGTACTTATTTTCTATGAATCGTTTATGATCATTAGCATTTGTAATCTACAATTGTGATAGATGTAAAATTATACTGCTATAAAAGGTAAGAATCTTATCTCTAAATTCCTAGTAGAGACTTAACATACTTCTTGGGGTTATTTTGAAGGTTATGTATCAAGGAAGATATTTGATCTCTACCCCTCTGTTTTACTCCTCTAGCCATTTTAGAATGGTGAAACATAGGGTAAAAAGATAGAACTATCACAAGTAAATTTTATATACAATCTAGACCTTGTAATTAAAGAAAACCTATCGTTTGAGTAATGTTAGGCCTTTCATTATTTTATTACATTCATATTATTATAGTAATTTTGAATAAGCAATTTACTTTTGGTTATCAAGTTGCATTTCATTATTTTATTGAGTCTAGTGGTTAAGATGAATGATGAGAGAGCAGAATTAATTTTGATATTCATATATATATGTGTGTGTGTGTGTAAGGAAATAAGTATTTAACATATTTTGAGGTTGCAATATATTGCTCATATTTTAATATATTTTAACTTGTAATATGTATGCTTGTATATGTATTAAAATGGTGATGGTAAAAGAATGTTTCTATTTCGGGATGGTCTTTTGGATATCGTTTCCCTTTATAATCATTTAATGGCTATATTGTAAATTCTCTTTATGGATAAGTTATTAGCATACTTGAGAGTGTTATCACAAAATGCTTGATTATTTTTAAGTTGTAAAGTTATTCAATTCTAGTGGTTAATTGATTTGGATAATGAATGTCATTTCATTTGAGTGTTTGGTTGTTGATTTTGTTATGGTTGCTTTATTGAGTTGTTTCTGGTTGGGATTCTTGTGAATATCTTGAAGTCCTTGATGTTCTGATAAGTATTACCTTCTTAGTTTATGTTGATTTGAGGGTCTTTTATTCATTGGGTTGGTGTTGAAATTGGCTTGAAGCCACGTATCATTAACTTAATCTTGTTGCTTCATTTCTCCCTTGTTTGTGGATTGTCGTTCTTTTGGCTTCCAGAGGCTTGAGATTATTGTCAGTTGATGTTCTCTCTTTAGGTGCCCTTTTTGTGGCAAGTGTTTTGATATCATGATTTTAAAAGGGTTGTACATGAATTGTTGAGACGTTGATTATGTGTTTATAGCGAGATGGTTAGTGCCTCGCGTGGTTTGGTCTTGAGTTTATTTATCTGTTATGGCACCACCCTTGCCTAGTTTGGTTTATGTTAGGGGTCTTAGGGAGAGTGGCTCTTCGTGGGCGCTGACACCTCAAGATGAGGAAGGGCTCAAGATAACCCACGAAAGAGTAATTAAACAAGTGATAACCTAAACAATAGAATTTAGGGGATGGGTAGTAAAACACACAAGCCAATTAAAAACCTGATTCCTGCCTATGCATTAGGGCTACCATAGACCAGTTGATAGATCGAGAAGGCCGGGTCGCAAAGTTGTAGCCCTGCCTCACAGACACACACCAGCATTAGCTACTCCTATGGTGCCGGGCGCCTCAGCTTAGGAGGAAGGGCCGAGATCCATAGATGGGTGCCACACGCTTGGAGGAAGGGCCGAGAATCCCTGCGGAGATTAAGGCGACACTCTCCACTAGACACCCTTGTTCTTGTTTCTTGTCACCTCTGGATATTGTAATCTTTATGTTGTTTCAGATTCTTGTGAAAATGATTTATGAATGTTCTTTGGTGACTTGCTTAATTGTTATTGCTTGGGTTAAATGTGATGAGTTTCATAGCTTTATTTGATTTTATTGACTCATGAGTGTTGTTGATTATGTCATTGTAATCCTTGTTTTGTGATACCTCGTTTCATGAGCCCTGCATCCCTGCTGACCCGCTGAGGCTCTTCTTGTCACCTTTAGCATCTGTGGGTGGGTCTTCTAATCTGAGGGCCTGTGGAACATGCTAAGCACCCCATTGGGTCCCTAGTCGGTGATCGAGGTGCAGATTGGTGGCTGCTACTTTTACTCCAGAGTTGTTTCCAGCCTTTGGAGCTTATGATATCGTAGACTTCTATTCGTTTAAATATGTTATCTTGGGTCATGCTTCCGCTTCAGCGTTTAAAACATTTTGTATCATTGTAAGACTTGAACAGTGTAAAGTAGTGAAAAGGATGTGATATAATATTTTGTCATTGGTAAACCTTGTGTGGATATGGTTCCATATCAGATGTTATTCAAAGTGTTGTATTTATTTAAGTGAATGGTTCTTATTGATGGTTCCATATGTATGCTTTGTCATGAATTAAATTTGGCTTTCATTCTTTTTCATTGATGTATGGAATTAAGTTTCGTAATGTATCCTCATGTACCCCAAGGGACGTAAATGATATTGGGTTTGTTTAAATGAATTTTCATGTCATAACTTAATGTGCATCTCATGTATGTTAGTTTTACTTTTAATATAAAAAAAAAATTTGTGTGGTAATTGTTGCTTTAATTGTCCTTTGGGGTACACTTCACTGGCATTACTAATATGCTAGAAGATCATTGGTTTAATGGAAATTTCAACAGAGTATTTATAGATTTAAGAATAAAGTCTAGTTTCTAAGAATAACTATTTGCAGCTGAGTGTTTTTATTGATTTTAAGTCCAGTAGTCAATAAGTCAATTCACAATTTCACAGTTCATTTACACCTAATTTTTTTCTGAAATTATTAATCTTTAACATGTGTGAGCACATCACCTATACTTTTGTTATAGGTATACAAACTTACAAGAAGACCCTCAATTCACTAGAAATTTTAGCAAAGTATTTATAACTTTAAAAGTAAAGCCTACTTTCTTAGGATAATTTTCTTCCCATTGCAAATAAAAAGGTCAATTAATAGTTGTACACTTCATTTACATTTTTTTTTTCTCTAATATCATTAATGTAGCGTGCATAAGACTTTACTCATATTTTTCTTTCAGCAATTTAACACTCTTACTTAATTCAATGTCAAACAATCAATAATAATATTTCATTTGACAGTAAATCTAAAATTTATTTCAAAAGTTTGGACTCCTCATTTTATAATGTGATTTAATAATATAAATACTTAATCGTGAAAATTAATATATACTTTCAAAATTTTATTTAAGACAATTTATATAAAAAATTATAAAAAATTAATCAATGTTTGCTGAAATAAATTAGAATAGTGCAGGCTTCTAATTTAAACTGTATATATTTTTTATCAACATTTTCAATCGCATCCAATAATCTAATGAAATAAATTAACTTTAATTTTAATTTCACATTTTTAAAAATAAAAAATTATAAATAAAACGGAAGACTATAGTTAGTCCTCATGGGACAAATAGAAAAGGAATCTCTATGATCTGAAACCACACTGCCATTCCTTCCAGATTTTTCATCGAACAAAATAGAACCAATAACAGTAGGAATAAATAGTAGGAATAAAGTAGAAGTATTTAAAAGGGTATAGATTGAGGGATCCAATCTCCTTTAGTAAGCAGCAAAAATACGTATATAATGGAGAAAGATCAACAAAACCTTCCTAAAGCTTATAACCAGGCCAAGTGATAAATTTCTTCCCATTTTCTCCAGCAATCATGAAATGATAGGCTTCAGCAATATCAACTTTATAGACGTTGATATCACTGCCCCAAAAGAGGTTGATGGCGTCCTCAAGCCCAAATAAATGCATGTTGTTTATAATGCCCTTATCAACAGTTTGAACCAAACCAATATCACCTTCTTTAAGAAACTTCCAGCACCCAATATAAGTCTGAAAGTTATGCACGCTCATTGTATACCTGACCTTGACAATATTAAACAGAATATCTAGCAGCCTTAGCTCAAATTCTACAAAATTGTCTCTGCGCTGTAATATGGTTAGGTGCACCCTGAAAGCACTTGCCTGTAACTCAAAATGATCACTGCTTATATCAATCTCATCAAATCTTACCTTACTTATCCACTTAACTGGACAATTTAAGATAGTGTTGTCGGTTGCATAGAATGCTCCAGTCTTCTTGATCTTGACCTTAAAATCACCAATTGAGCAGGGCAAATATTTGTTGTCAAAGTTGCTCAGCAAGTAAAATAACATAAACCTTAGATTTGGACCAAGAGTAGACAGTAATAACTGTACACATCTGACAGTGATCAGATATGCCTTCTCTAGTAGTGGAACCCAAATGTTGTAAGTGAAGTCCAGAAGGATTAATACTAATGTCAATATTGATGACAGGTTTTCATCACCATTAGCATTCAAATACAAGGGGATACCACTTAACACTTTTGATAGCCAGTAAGTGTCCACAATAAGGGGCATGTGTTCTACCAAACAGAACCTAAATGTTTTCCTGAAGGACAATCTAAACCTTTTAGAGGGCAAACACAATCTTATGGCTTCATCAGCTGAGCACAAATTCCACACACCCATGAAACCATTTACAACTTTATACTCTTTAACAATAGGCACACCATTCAGCTCAGCAGCAATCAACAATCTTACCTGGCTAGCCTTTTGACTGTCACATATGTAATGAGTTTTGTTATACCGGAAGACAATAACCGATGAGTCACCTAAGGGATCCTCATTAATCTTAACTTTATTTTCAGCCAAGAACTTGTTTGCATCAGCTGTGTCATTGTAATCTGTTGATAACAACACAAAATAATCATTGCGAATTTTTTTCTTTGAGAAAATCTTATGGATACCTGTGCTTAGCAAAGCCCATGGCAATCTCATTGTGGCAGTTGGTCTTATGGCCTGCCATATAAAAATTCCCAGCTGCAGCCATAGAAAGCCCCTCGAACTCAGAAGCCCAAAGAAGGTTGCCATGATTTTGAGCTGTAGCACCTAAGGATATAGAAAATCCTCTATATATAAAAAGAGAAACAGGAAATTACATATTGTTGAAGTTCATATAAATTAATATGGCAGCAAGGTAATGTGAAACCAAGATTTCCCTACTTTTCATTTGTCTTAAGAAACCCTGAAGAATTTTTTGTTAATTTGAGGGTAAGACTTAACTTTTAAGTATAGTTATTTGCAGTTGATTTGGTTAATAATGAAATAATATTGAGCTTTCTTTGGTTCAAAGTTGCAGTCAAAGTAAAGTCAAAGTCAAAGTCAATTAATCAATTAGTCAATCCACAATTTTATACTTCATTTTCATCTCTTTTTTTTTCAATACCTTGAATTAACATTGTCAGCTATAATTTTGTACTTTGTATTTATTTATAATAGAAATTTCAACTAAGTATTTATAACTTTAAAGATAAAGCCTAGTTTCTTAGTATAATTGTTTACGGTTGATTTGACAAAAAATGAAATAATTTCACTGCTTTCCTTGTTCTAAGTCAAGAAGTCAATTAGTCAATTGACAATTTAACTCTTGACTTATATCAGATTTTTCCAACATTATTAATGTAACATGTGTGAACAATGTTACCTATACTTTTGTAACAGGTATACCAACTTGCAAGATGACCATTAATTCAATAGAATTTTTAAGAAAGTATTTATAAATTTAAAGGTAAAGCCTACTTTCTTAGTATAATTCTTCACAGTTAATTTGACAATTAAAACAACAATACCACAAATTTTTTTGATTCAAAACAAAAGAATCAATTAACAATTTTACACCTCATTAACATCTGAATTATTTTTTTAATATCATTATTAAACTCTTTACGCACACTTATTTTTCAACAATACCACAATCTTACTCAATTCAAATTTTACATCTGCATTGGATTCATACATATCAGTCCAACAACGAATCGGTTTAACTGGTGCAAATATTCCCTGTATCTATTCTTTCATGTGAGTCAGTCGTATAAGACAGATTCAGGTGAACCCGAGTAAGGGTGGATTCACATTAGCCATAGTAGGGAGGAGGAATTGATGTGAGCAGAAGGGTTCGTGTGAATCGTATTAGAAGGTTTCACATGCCGTGTAGACTGGGTCCCGATGGCGGTGAACTCATCGACTGGACGACTTAGACCTGAACTTGGGTCTCATAAATGGTTCGGTGCCTACTCTCTCCTGTCGCTCGGTCCGGACCCTATTGATTGATTCCATGGGCCTCTTGTGTCTTATCGCTCTCTCCAGGGCCCACCATAGATAGGGGCTTTCTATGTAGTTAGGTCCTATGCCTCCAAATGCCTTCTATACCTCCAGTTTCAGAGGAACATAAAGAGAAACTCTTCTTAATAATTCACTGTAGCTTGCGTAAACAATTATCCAGATTTGTAATTTTTTGGCTGTTGTTTTCAAATACTAGCAATCGCATGTATAGGCATGCAACAATCAGTCGATAGGGGTCCACTACAAATGACTATACAAGGGGAGGAACGAGGAAACTTTTTTTTGGAATGCAATGTGAAATATAAACAATCAATAATAATTGCAATTGTTTGATTGAGTGGCAAAAGCGGAAGCGTGTTAATAAGGTAATATGGAATAACGTGATGTTAGTTCATATCTCACAGGCCATTGTGAATGAATCTTACTAGTTAGAACATATCCATTAATTTTAATTGTGAGCAAGCAATCGTCAATAACTTCTTTTATTAATATGTAATATTTAATAATTTTAGCTAGAATAGTTATTTAATAAATTAATTCTCAACAAATACAATTTTTTAATAAATTTATTCTTAAAAAATGACCATAAAAACTAAATAAAATATAAAATTTTAAATAATTATTTGTTTTAACAACACTAATTTCTATCCAAAATTTAAGGCATGAGATAATTTTATCTCTTTTATATTTATTAGACCTAGATGCATATCTATATTTGATCTTTTTGTCTAGGTTAATCAATCAATTGATTGATTATTATATAATTATGTGAAGATACACATGCATACAGATACATGGCAAAGTTGAAGCTGTGGATTAAATAATATTTATGAAAACTATGGAACATTAAACGGTTATTACCAATGCCTTTAATTATGAATATGCAATAAAAAAGTATTGGGTATGGCATATTTTTGAAGAAAGAAAGATGTTTAATATTCAATACTTTTTATAATTAGTATTTAGTCCATATTTTTGGAAATAAATGCATTAGTATACATTTGATTTATGGGTTACTAGTAGTAAAATAAAATGGAGACAAGTAGAAAGGATTCAAAAGTAGTTCATTACAAGGAAATTGAAAATAAAAATATCAATTCTTTTATGAATTACTTCATAGTGCTATTGAAGACTGAGTCACACCATCTTTGATCCAAAAAAAAAAAACAAACCTTACAAAAAGAAGAATGTGATGACACAATACACATATTTTGCATTATTAGAATAAATGAATAAAAGATGTGGTTTATTTTGAGGTGACATGACCAAAGTGTCGAGTGCTTTTGCAAGACTTGCTATGACATGGGAAACATGTTACTATAGACTATGTTTGTCAAAGCCAAGTGTATATAAGGATTTGTGTACACATGTATCTATTTAACAAGAAATATATGGTATTAAAAGAAAAAGCACAAACCCACGCTCATTATCCTCCCTACCATTTTGGCATCATGGAGCCTCAAGGAATCTAGCCAAACCCCCAAGCAAGAAAAGTAGGAAACGTCCACAGGAAATTTCATGGAGTTCCATCATACATCACACAATAAAAAAGTTGGGGAAAATCTAGTGTTTTCTTATATGATCTATCATATTGTAGTGTTTTCTCTATTGTGGTAACTTTGTATAAAACAAGTATCGTGATTTTCAAATGCTTTTGCATGGTTTAGCCTGGTTCTTGCAAATAGAAGGTAGCGGTATGTTAATGGATGGGCTAGCAAAATCAGAAAGGAAGCATAGAAAGTGAGTAAGTATATGGGTAAAATCAATATAGAGAAGCTAGAACTGAAAAATAATTAGTAATATTTACAATTGCTTCACTGAATCTATATATTGAAAATGAAAAAGTTTCATACTTACATTGATGGTGTTTGACAAATGTGAGCAACATTGGATCAAGTTGTTGGAGAATTAAAGAATTTGAAATAGAAAATTTACAATACACTAATTGTTTTGGATGTTTATTGTATCTGTGTAGCATTATAAAGGAAATAATATAGATCTACAATAGAAGAGGTTAGCATTATTTGTTGTAAATAGAAAGAGATAAAAAGGAACATTTTGAATACATGGTGGAATATATAGTAGAGTGTATAATAACTAAAAAGGTGTATATAACTTCACAAACATATTTATCGGTACAGATTTTCTTTTGCAAGTGCTTATATTTGAATTGCATGGCTAAGATCTATATGCAAAACAGTGTTTGTGAAGCATGGTGATATTTAATAACCAATAACCAGGAAGGAAAAACATGTATCCATGCATGAAATGACTACCAAGCCAACCATGACTTTGCAAATGGTTTAGTTGAATGGAGCAACATCGACCATTGTCATGTGCTTATAGGTATAAATAATGTGATGCCAACAAGAAATTGTTTGTCCTTTTAGAAGCACATGGAAAAAATGTATGGTTGTCCTCCAGAATTGTATAAAGCACAATCTACAATGGTTTAGAAAGGATGAATCTTAAATGGCATTTTTTTTGTGGGAAGACAATGATACATTTGACTTTGAAAAAGATAGTCTACTCTACCCATTGCATTTATGCATGTGTGTACAATTATCTTTTTGTCTTATTGAAAGGACTATTTACATATAGTTGTTTATAAAGATGGGAACTTTCCCTAAAGTTATAACAAAATTTATATTATGCAAGTTGTAAATGCATTTATATTAAAAATACAATTGCAATCCAAGGAAGTGTGTAGTAAAAATGGTCATCAAATTGACAAGTCAACTATTAAATAGTCTAGCAACTATTACATAATAAACAATTTGCTTTGCAGAACTGGGAAAAAGAATATCAAAAAACATATTGATAGAAGACAAGAAATCTATGTAACAGATGACCTGTGAATTCACAATTCAAGCCACATTATTTGGTAGTAAATATTATAGGAAAAATAGGAAAACTATGAAA
>VDFB02217009.1:0-36375 GCA_007258455.2 Sequoia sempervirens
TAATCATGATTATTGTTCCGTGTGAGAAAATTGATAGGGGAAAGTGAACTATTGTATTTAGTTAATTAAGAGTGATATTAAATAAATCGTCTAGACAATTCTTTTGGTTATTTGATGCTTTGCAAATTCATTATGTTTTCCCTTTCTCCTTATATGGAATTGAGTTAAAAGTGTGAAGTGGCATGTTGATGTTGTGATGGGAATATTTGTGAGCTTTGTTCAATGTCTCAATTCTTTGTGTACTAGGAGACTTCTAGAGGCTTGGGCAAAAATTTCCTTTCTGATGGAGTTCTCTATTAACCTTGAGATGACTATTAGTATTGAATGAGTATATGATGATGTTTTCCCTTGCACGGTATGTTTGCTTATGTGTTTGAACTCTTGAAACTTGTGAGAAGAAAGGAATCACGCCTCACCATGTGTCTTTGTTATGGGTTATGAGTTTGTGCACGTGACTTTGTTTTCTATTTCATTGGTTTGCTTGTTTTCAGTAGGGGAGTGGCTTCCAATGGGGGATGACGCACAAAGTGGCGCTTGGATAACCCATGTGGAAGTTTTGTAAACAAGTGATAATCTAATTAATTAATTAGGGGGTTTGGGTAGTATCTCACATTAAATAAAGCTAATGGATGCCTCTCTCGTGGCTCAAGCACTTGTTTAGGCTTGAGGTGAGAAGGGAAGGCCTGAAATGGAAAGGTCAACTACTTGGACCGACTGGAAGGTATGTTGATCCCACATAGCATGCATGGGGGTATGATGGCTGGTAGAGGTGGCCAAGTAATCTGGTAGCCTAGGAAGGTTATGCCAATGCAACCTATGTGATGACACTCCTCCTACAACAACCTAGTATTCCCTTGCTTCTTGTCTCCCTTGGACGTTGTGTGCCTCTCGAAGTGGAGTTACTGACATGTGTTGTTGTACCGTGTTTGTACATTAGAGTTATGTTAGTCTTTGTGTCATTGTCTGCCTCTTGGCTTCTGTGGTGGGACCTTAATGCTATCTCCTAGCATGAGGGGTGGACCTTGGGGTTCCACATGGTTGGGTGAAACGTGCTATGCACTCCATTGGGTTCCCTCACTTGATCGTGTTCATGGTGATTGCTCCTGATTTTGAAGACTTCAATACTTGTCCTTGTTCATGTGGAGTATCTTCATGTATTGTATTGTACTGCAATTCAATGTATCATGTATTATTCTCCTGATGTACTCTCCTCACTTGTTTATGAGGATGAATTGTCATCCTGATGTATTAGTGTAATGATGTATATTGATGTAAACTCTATTAGGTGATGGATTATGCACCTGATGTTATTGTACATGTAAATTGAATGAATTGAATTAGTTAATTTCTATGTACTCATGTTATGGTTGTATCTCATGGATTACTTGATTATATGAAATGATTAGATGTGATTCCTAGTTGATGTTAGCCTTTAATTAATGCAATATATTATAGTTCTTGTACATTAGATGATGGGAAATCATGTAGCGCACCGTGAACCTTAGAGGACAAAGGTGAATTGTGTTAATGTTTCATTTGCAATGATGTGTTAAATGCACCCCTTCAAAAAAAAAGAAAAAAAGTTGTTTTGTGTTATGTTGCTAGTGTGTTGTCCTCTAGGGTTTGTGGCAGGGGCATTACATGGTGGATCCACTGCGTGTTCCACGTGTCATAGGGCGGGACCCTGTGTACGTCACCTGCATACCTTTAATGTACGAAATGACTCTACGGCTGAGCAGGCCACAAAGTACCTTTATATAATTTGTATTTGAATTTAAATTAAAAGAATTCAAAAAAAATAATAATAATCCAAAAATTTTATAAAAATATTTTTCACCTCAATTTTTTTAAACTTGTGGATTTCCTATTTTTTTACCACGATAATTTTTTTTATGCTACAATAATGACGTTCATATGACTTATGAATGGTGAAGGAGGGTAAAAATTTTCCTCAAGCTTCGAGTGAAAGTGTTTGATTTTGGTGAATTGATAGTCGATCTTGGGGTTTTTGAGCTCCTAAACATGATTCCTGGGTTGGATTTGACTCGAAGTGCTCCAAAATCACAAAGTTACCTTCAAGATCTAGCAACCACACTTCAGCTTCAAACCCTCATAGATCTAGCCTCATTTGTCTAATTTGGATGAAATAAAAGGAAAAACTAACTTTATCAAACCCTCTGATCTCAATGGTGAGCTCATATTTGCACCAACAAGCTCTGATTTGAACCTACAATACAAAGCCACAAAGAGGAAACCCCCAAATCTAGTATTTTTTAAAGCTTTTTTGAATCTCCATATCATCATTTGATGCAAGAGAAGAGCATACTCAACTTTTCAAGATCCACAAATATTTGCAACCTATATCTCTCAAGAAATAATAAAAAGAAGCAATCCCACAAGCTTTGATACCATGTAAGAGTTGGTATAGAGTAACTCTACACCATGCAAGATTTGGCTGAAGATTATAGCCACCCAAGATTTGGGCACTTCATGAAAGCACAAGAGAGATAAATATGAAATGCTCAAGATTTCCATGGAATTAAATCCAATAGAATTCATTATACATTGTATGAGAACCCCTTGGTTATATAGCCAAGGTGATACATAGGATTAAGCAGGATTATGACAAATGTCTTAATCCTATGACATGAGACAACTTATCATAACCACCTAGGACACATGTGTTAAAATTCAAAAGATAAGATAAGATTTAATGACAAATAACACCTTCTAGAAATATTCTCTCCTAAGATCTAAGTAAACTTAACATGTAAATAGGACCTACTAATGACTTGATAGGTAAAACACTTATTTACACCAACAAATATATCTAACATGTGAGGAAAGAAATAGAATACTATGCATCAATAAGATTACACAAGACAAAAAATATTTTTGTGCAAAATACTTTTAGGAGAAAACCAAAAACAAAAAAAATCATAGTTATATTATTCAAGATCAACACTGATTCAATATAATAAGGCCTTCAAAAACCTTATACAAATTCTCAATCTACAACATATCCTTCTAATACAATTACTCATTGTTACACACCAATGATGTTTGATATGTCTTCAAGTGAATTCATAACGATGAGGAACCATTGAAACATTACAAAAAAATGATATACATAGATGTACTAATAGAAAACTAAACCTCCAACTACCCAACCAAGTCATAGAATACCAAGAGTTGTGTAATTATAAATTGACCATTCATGATTTTATAATATCACATAAACCTTCAATTATGACCCCTCTATATCGATAATCACCTTGTACTATATGTTGTTAATATGACACACTATGAATTAATAGCTATAGAATTTACATTGTTGGTACATTTACATGTTATTGGAAATGTTTAGTTTTATGTAGGCCATCACATTCATCATATTTTCTACCATGCTTGCATCAAGAACCTTCCTCATGTCCTCCAAATCCATAATATATTTAGGACATTATTTCATAATCAACTTTACGTAAATTAGTAAGGGTGAACTTTCTAGTTTATTTTCCTAAATCCCAAATCTTCACAAGACTATCTCAAGGTATTTACTATAGTTTAGCCATTTTTTTATGTATATTTTGATAACCAAATATGATAATGTATCTAGTAGCTCCTATGTCTTTCATAGAAAACTTACTAGACAATTAAATTTTAAGTTCTTAAATTATTTTTTTATTGTTTCCAATGGTAGGACTATTATCAACATATAAAATAATAATCAAAATGCGATAGTTTACCTATTTCAAGTACACATAATAATCAACATCACTTCTTCCAAGACCCAATTTTATTACATGTGTCAAAATTTTGGTTCCACATTTGTGGAGATTTCCTTAACCCATATATAGACCTATTCATCTTAGAAACTAGTTTATCCTTACCTTTCACCTTGTATCCCTCAAGATATTCCATGAATATTTCCTTGTCTAAGTCTTCATGCATAATTATTATCTTAATATACATCTACTCAATTCCCAAAATCAATGTCCATAATAATAGAAAAAACATCCTAATGGAACCCAAATTAGCAATAGGAAAAATATATTAGTGAAGTCTATTCCCTCTACCTAGGAAAAATCCTTTGTCACCAACCACAACTTGTAATTCTCAAGTGATTCATCTTCTTTGAACTTATTCTTGAACACCCACTTAAAAATATTGGGTTTCCTATCCTGAAGGAGATGAACCTAATCCCAAGTATTACACTACTACAATGCCAACATATCCTCAATAATGCCATTCTTCCAAGACCTTTTATCTCTAGAAGTGAGAGCCTCTTCCATAAATTTTGGTTCACTATTAGTACAAGTAAGAGTAGTACACATCAAAAATTTGGTGGACTATATTTATCAGGTGATCTTCACTAAATAATAGACCTCATAATTATCAATGAAGAATTTATTTCCACATCTACACCCTATTCTTCTTTAGAATACTTCTCCCAAACTATCATGTTCACTCTATTGTTAAAATTTGTGTACATTATATTATTTTATGTTGTTTTAAAATGTACCCTCTCATTATACTTTGACTATTCTATTATTGATGTTCAAATTCTTATTTTTGTACTCTACACCAAAATGAGAATTCCTATGAACATAGGCCATGATTCACAAAACAAACTCCAAGATAAAGAAGAAAATTGTTTGTATGATCTTCAATAAATTTACTTTAAAATATATAGGATAAAAGAGAGAAGAAAATATGGGAAATAAAAATGTATTCTATTAAGCAAGGTGACAACTATGAAATTCATTGTTGTCATCTAAATATTAACATATAATTATTTTTGTTTAAAATAAGTAATAGTGTCGTAAAATAGAAGGATATATCTATAAATTCTTACTATGTTATATACAAATAACTAGAATCTTAACATATAAGTAAAATATAAGACAACATATTAGTAAATCAAAAGCAAATTTGTAGAGAAAAATATTGATAGGCACTACAAGTAAAATATTTCTTTCATCCATATCAATTTCCATTATACCAAGTATGAAAGGCCAAGGGAACATTCATAAGAGAATAATAGTATATATATTATTTCTTTGTGAAAGCGTAAATGTCAAAATGCTTAGAGTTATTTTAATAATAAAAAAACCCACCTTTTGAATGCAAGCATATGCCTAATACTTATATCATTGCTTTTGATAATTTTAGTTTCACTAAGTTTTAAGAATTGGGATTTGCATGCTTCTTATCTATGCCATTAAATCTAACTTAGTTATATAAACCATAATATTGATGAGAAGTTTGACATGTATTTTATCCTTCAAAAATATTTTTTAACTATAAGATGCAATAGATTTTGAGCACGTCGAATGGTTCCAAGGGATCCACCTATTTTGTACTAAATATCTTGCTATCTAATATTACAACCAAAAATATGTGTTAATCTAAAAAATAGTATGGGGAACACCCTAATGAAATATTTACCAACTATAATAATATTTTCTTAGAAATGATATCTACAATGGGCTCCACAAAGCTACAAAATTCTTCTAGCCAAAGATGCAACATCTGCAAGATGCTAGAATATCAACTTTCTAATTTTAACACATTTTCTATATCATAAATAATCAATAATTTTGTAGAATCCTAAAATTTATCTTTCACCTTTTATCTTTGAAATAAAAAGTGGCCCGCCATATCCAACACATTATATTTGGCCAATAGGAACAATACAAAACCCTACCAACACTAGCAATATCTTTGAAGAGTGCCAAGAAGACACCTAGCATATGGATGCTAGCCTTTTGTTCTTTATTTTCTTGTGCTTTGTAAAAATTGGTAATAAAATTTAAGCCTACTAGTTACACCATCTCACCAAATACCAACCAAAGCCAAAATTACCTAAGGTTATCAAATTTACAATCTTCATATCATGTGCCATATGTTGACCTTTAAATGTGATCAACTAAAATATCAAAGAATATCCATCACTTATTAAACATTTTTATGGGGAGAATCCACACCATGTTGATGTGTTTATCTCTAACCAATAACACAAGTAAAATGTGTTATAATAATGATATATTTAAGGAGAACACATTGTTTTTTTCTTTTCTTTTTTTAAGAGGGGTAAATTCTTTTGACCCAGAGCTACGAACCAGTGAGGTCACAAACGTGGGACCCCATCCCCAAAGTAAACACTCAACAATTACGCCCCAATGGGGTTTGAACCTTGATGGCAAGAACAACAACACAACAACTTAACCCTCACACCATGCCACTATTGTCAAGTACAAGTAGACCCTACCTTTAGTTAATATTTAATTTGGTAATTAAATCTTTAATTAATAAGACTTGAGGTTGATTAATGTATATTGTGAAGCTAAGTAATCTAGACAAAATGTGTTCAAATAATTGAAATGAATTAAAGCTTAATTTGAATTAAATTTATTGATGACTTTTAATGTTGAGCTGCCAAGATTCAAGAGCTATGAAATGAAATTAGATTAATTATCTAAAACTTATGATGAATGGATCTTAAATCTTTGAGGCTTAGGATTCGATCAAACACTCAACCTAGTCCAACTTATGTGATTTTATCCTAGATGGTGTGATTTTATCCATGATAATATTTTAATTACAAAAGATGTGTTATTAAATGTACCTATATCTAAGAAAATGTGGTGCTAAAAGACAATATAATATTTTATTATATAAAAAGAAGAGTATTAAAATTCTTTAATGATAATCAAATAAAAAGAATAGAAAATGTTAAATTTTGATTTAATAAGTACACCACATTTATTATAAAACTAAAATTGATAAATCATGTTAAAGTCAATAACAATTGATTTGGCATGTGTAAAGTCAATATTCTTTTTCCAAAAATAATCCTATAGTATTTGATGGTTAATTTTTCATCTTAGGTAGATTCCATAATAAAATCCTAATTTATGGGGTAGCCCTTCATGAGGATTTTGTTTGGATGCTTTCCTAGTCTAATTAGAAGTGCATGGTATGATTTAATTTTAGCCTTTATTGACTTCCATAAAGAGTTTATTTCTTTATTCGAGGACAACATATTTTTACATTCTAATTACATTGGAGAACGTCAAATATATTTTTTCTTTCATGCAAGATGCCCTTTCTATGTTTAATAATTATAATAAAGCATGAGAAGTAATTTGGGGCCCATACCACATGCTAAACTAATGAAATAAAGAGTTTATTTCATTCACTTTTGACTAACCCTTTTTTCTCTTTGGACTTTTCACATTTATGAGAAATCCAAAGCTATTTTTTAAATAATTGCTAAAATAATAATAATTGGCTTTATGAGTGAGCATTCCACTAAATCAATGACCATTATCATAACTTATTTTCAAGGACAGCAAAACATAATCATACAAGGATATATTCAAGTCCAACAAATGATGTCACAATTAACACAATTCAGATCTAAATAATTAGAGATTGAATATATAAATATGCAATGAAAGTGTAAATAAAGAGGTGGATAATAAATTATATAGTTATTTTATTGTATCATGTTCATTATTGTTATGATTGATGTTTTGGATTAGAGATTTTTAAGATAAATATAATTTTAGTATTTCATAATTTTGCAAAAAAGTTGCATTCATGATTTTGATTGTCTATTGTATTTTTATATTGTGATCATGTCGTATGCATCTATAATCTTAAAGAATTTGTTTGCTTTTGTCTAATATATGAATGTGCAAAATATGGTGTCAAGGAACACCTTTAGGGGGTTGTTATGCAAGGGTTAAAGATTGATGCTTCCTCGCTCCTTAGTCTAGACCCTTGTTGTTTTTCATAACGTTAAAGACACGATGATCCAACGTGTTTAGGATGAAGACCAATGTATTACTATGCAAGTGAATGTTGATGCAAGTATATGATCAAAAAATGTTATTGATTCCTTTTCTCAATTAAATACCGATCCATTAGGATCAAGAAATTGAGCACTTAACGTATCCAAGGAAATTAATCATCAAATCAACTCTTTGGGCACATCCACCTCATGTTGGTGCAACAAGGAGACATGTAGCTAAGGTATAATTGAATGCTTTTGTTTTGTGTCTCTTCTTCTTAAGCCTTCCCTTGATTCTTGATTTGATGGCGAATTGGGTAGTTTAAATAGTTTAGGCTACTCATTTATGTTAAATTTTTCATGCACACATCTTTGGCATGTTCGGTGGGATCCATGTCCCTGTTACTTATCCATTTTTTTGTGTGCTTAAGCATTTATTTTTTGTAGGTTACAATTCGACATATGTGTTATATTTCACAATGATTATGTTTGACATGTTATATAATGTGTTTTCACATATTTTTCACCATTTAACATTTGATTTTTGATAGAAATTTTATTTTGCAAGGTGTTATAATGCTCGATTAAACTCACTCCTTTTATCTTGTAGGCCTAATCAATGGTTTTTGTAGGCTTTTAATAGATCTAATGTCACTAACATAAAACAATGTATCCTTTTATATTTCAATGGTTCTTCTATATAACTCGACACATGCATTTGCATACTTTAATTCACATTTTTAGCACCTTTTATGATTTCTAACTCTTAATTTTTTATCAAATTTTGATTTTGTAAGAGGAGATGCTACCAAAATTTCCACTTTCCCTCTATGTAAAATCCAAAAAGTTGAAGTTAAAATCAATTTTCAATCAACTACGTTCATTTCCTATGCAAGTTAAAATTTGACATATACATTCATAATTTAGCATATGCATTACCTATTTCAACCGTTCATCTACAGGTAAAAACTCATCTTATTTCTATCCTTTAGTGTATATATTTTTAAATCAATATATTTACTATGTGAATTAATGATTGCACTCTATTGAAATTTTATCAATATTATTTTTTTTATAATTTGGGCTAATGTGCTGACTTGGGTGATTTTTGTTTCTATGCATATGCTAACATGTGTTTTGCAGTTATATCAAAATTCAAAGACCAAATAAACATAGCTATTAATGATGGTAGCACTGCTAATCAAATACTTTGATTTTCCACTAATCTATTTGCAATAAATTATCTTAGAAGGTAATTCATTTGTTTTCCATTTCTATAGGAGCTTGTAGAATGTGTGCTCTCCCCTAACACCTTTGGGTGGATCTTTGGGATCAAAATTTTTACACTTTTCTCTTTTGTTTAGATTAGAACCTAAGGGTGCTAGTTATACATATTCTTTCCCCTTGCACTTCATGCAATCTTGGGTGATCAAAAGCACTAACATTCCTTTCCCATTAGGATGCCTACTTGAGAACTTCATCACCTTAAAGAGATGATATCAACCACATGAATCTAGTGGGGTATATACAATTGGAAGAATAAATTTATACCTTAATAAATTCATCATTGTATTTGACACAGTATTGGTGCCCTTTTTTCATCAAGCCACAAGGGGAAGTGGCATTAAGTTGTCACATTATTGTATATGGGTTCTTATTCATGGATCTAAGCTTCATGTAACCTCCTTGTATTTCGAGGATACCCCAGAGAACTTGTATATCCTAGTTTAATACCTTTGACCAACCTATTTTTGGTCATCATATATTGGTTAGGCCCAAGAAGTTACCCACAACATACTTATAAGTAACATTGATAGAGCTCACTTTGTGTAAGGCATTAAGCCTCCAAGGTGAGGGGTGCATAGGTGGTACATGACCTTATGTTCCCTAGCCCCTTGGTAGAAATTATATATGTGATCCCACAAAAGGTGATACACATGCCTAAATAATAGTTGGATGTTTATTGTATTTGGAATGTTTTCTTGTCTTAAACCAATAAATGCCTACATCCAAAATATTCCTAAGCCCAACATGTGTTTTTTTATTCATAAATTTGTTGATAACACCTAATTTATCTTTTTCCAAGCCTTATATTATCATAACAATGTATCTATGTCTCGATGTATTTGAGATATAACCTAGTGTTTATGTACTGAGCTTATAAATTTCAAAAGTAATCAAAATTTAAATTAACATACCCATTAACATCTCAATGTATTCATGACATACCTTAGAATATCTATATTAAGTCCAAAGTCCAAAAATAATCAAACATTAAATCAATCTATCTATGTCTCATCATATCTTAGGCATAATCCAACATACTTGTTGTAAGTTAGTAGTCTAACTTGAATTACCCATTTAGGTCAACGTATTCATATCCTGATTTAGCATATCTATCAAGTGTTGAAAATATTACTGTTACTCTATTTTGATGTATCTATTTGTATCTCAGCATACTTGTACCCTTTTTCAATAGTTCCACCTAGCAACTTAAAACACATCTATATTAAAATCCAAGTTATTTTCCATAGCCAATTGTTCAATATTATCACTTCACCTTAATCATTAGACATCTTATAATCATTATTAGATCAAATTTCACCCCTAAATTATCACATACAAGCATTCATTCAATGTCATTTATCCTAAATTATAGGTAAAGTCACACTTCAAAACCATATAAGTATTCATTCAATATCTACCTATTACATACCCATAGCTTAGACTCATATCAAGATCTTAATCCTATGTAACCATAAAGAAAAATTTCTTGAGAACTTTTCCTATCTCAATTTAGTAATATGATCCAAACTACACGTCTTTATCCAATATTTATAATTTAATTACACACCTCCTCACTTAGAAACCAATCTTATCTTAATTAGGATATCACTATCCTTCAAATATAATATCTTGATTTATAGTTTAAGAAGTAAACTCTGACCCATATGTTTATACCCACAAAAAAAATCACCCCAAATTTTGGTCTAATATTATAACACACCAACCATATTTAAACTAAATCACTATAAGATACATTGACACATCAACCTCTTATGCCCATCACACAATCACAAAAGAAAAATAAAATGGTGCAACCATTACACACCCTAGGTATTTGAGGATATGAACACATAGACTATTCCACACAAGGTGGATCCTCAAACCAACCCAATCAAAATGAAGACCAAGGAACCTTATTATTAGTATCACAACCCAATTATTCCCCAAGGTTCCAAAACTTTGCCAAAAATCTAGAGATGATGGATCTTATGGAACAATTCATAAATCTAAATAAAGTTTACATCCTTGAAAGGTTGATAAGACAAGGGGAAAATATTCCAACTAATTATGTTGCTTCTAAATTGGGTGACCTCATAAGACAAGACCCCCCTACAACTATATTTGAAAACCCATGGGGAAATCTCTATTTATAAGAGAAAAAAATAAACCATATATTTGGTAGTAGCATGATGGTAACTCAAACTTCCACAATACCCCCTATAGTACAATACATCTTAGCTCCCACCCATAATCCTATCACCCAACTCCATCTTAACATCTCCTCTAATGTATATCATCAACCTAGTCCCCTTGCAACCTCTCATATTAAAAATACATCTCTTCCCCACATAACATAATACATTATACAAACATCATATTCTTCTTCTATTCCCTCTTTTCTCATGACGATACACTCCATGTCATCAAACATTCCTCAAACATCACATTCTTCTATCATTCCCTCTTTACCAATGACTTTATATATCATTTAATCATAAATTTTGCAAGCCTCATCTTTTTATGTACCTCAAATGCCACATGTATTCACATCTTTCCATCTCCCCAAACGTCTCATCCTCATATGCCATATCTACAAGTGCTATTATACAATCAACCCCCCATAACCCATCAATAGCAGTATGTTCCTCAAATCGATCCCCATCATGCTACTTACCAACAATACCACCACAAAGCATCATTAATCAAACATATTCAACTCCCCCTCTTGGAACACCCTTTGACCAAGAGTGGTAATACATGACTCCATCAAGAACCTACAAGTAGGGACCCAAAATAATCACTATAAATTGAAGGATTTGTGTCCCTAGCCCTCTAATAGAATACTGACAATGGTGCCCTTTTTGTAATATTTTGAGATACCCAGTTTCAATAAGTACAAGGGGAGAGGACACCCTCATGACCATTTCAAATAATTCTTCATGGCATGCCAAGAGGTCTTCTATAATGAGAAAAATATACTTCACATTTTCAATCAAATCTTATGTGGACAAGCCTTGGAATGGTTTGTGCACCTTCCCCATGGCTTTGTTTCATCCTTTTCTAATTTATCCAATAAGTTTTTCCAGCACTTATCCTATAATGTTGAGCATGAAATCACCATTTCAGACCTTTGTAACATTAATAAACATAATGGTGATAGCTTCATAACCTATTCATAAAGGTGGAGATCACTCCCTAGTTGCTTCCCCTAGGCTATACCATAAAAATTAAATTGTCACAATATTCATTCAAAACTTAAAAGAAGAGATGTCCTTCCATCTCCAATTCTATTACGCATCAACATTTGATAAGATTATAGAGAAAGAAATCACTATTGAAAACCCCTTTTTTCTAAAGGTTTAGTCAAAATATATAAGGAAAATAATGATAAAAAATCTAATGACAAACCCATATTTTGGGCTAAAAATAGAAAAATATTGGTGATGGGGACAATGATACCAAACATGTGCAAATAATGACCACAAAATATTAATCAAACCTATAAAAATTTGCATGACATTAATCTATGTCTATTCCACAAGGACTAAAGAAAAATACCCAAAATAATTCAAAATGTCAATACACATCTTTAGGGGAAACCCTAGAGGTTATCTTTCAAAAATAATTCTAAGAAAATATGGTCACCTTCCCCATGACCCAACCATTAAATGATTTCACACCCAATCCTATGTCATATAAAGAGAATGACTATTGTGGTTATCATCAAATTAAGGGACATCTCACATGTAAATTCATGCAAATCAAAAATTATATTCAAGATCTTATTGATTGAAGAGAAATTAAGGTGGAGGGTACTCACACCATGTGACCAAAGGATCAAATAGGAATATATTAGGATCCTCATCTTCTAGGCATGGTGAAAGTTATCCATCCACCTCCAATACAAATAAATCCCAAATAAATCATAGCAACAATGTTTTTTATAACCCCCCCCCCCCACAACTATGACAATGTTGTGGGGCATGTTGACTTTGACTATTCACAAATTTCCACTATTAATATTAAGGCCAAAAATCCTAATTATGTTGTCACCACTAGACATGGAAAGGTATCCCTAGACCATCATCCTTCACCTTGCAAGCTCCCTAGTATAATCTCTTAGAACATCTTGGAAATACTTCATCATAGATATCCATCTCAAAGCTTCTCAAGATATCATCCATCCATATAGATATTCTAGACTGAGCCTTGTAAGAATCTAGAGTTCCTAATAAGATTGAACTTGAATAATTCTAAGCCATTGTAGTACACCTTTCATCTACCTACCAAATTTTTTTTTATTCAAAATGGCATGTCACCCCTAGATCCATCCCATAATAAAGTTCTCCACGTTGAATTCCTCATCATCAAGCACAAGGTCAAAAGAGTCCTTTTGGATAATGGGCATGTCTTAAACCTATCTAAATTAAAATTCATAAAATAGTTGGTATATTCTAAAATAGATTTGGAACATCAAGTGACCACAATAAAATCTTATAACAATGCAGAGCATGTGTTTGAAGGAACTATTTTCCTTCCCATTCAAGTGGGACTGGTCCTACAATATATAATGTGTCATGTTGTTGATATCGACATACCCAACAATCTCATCCACGGTCATTCATATCTTCATGGCATGCAAGTTGTTCCATCAACCTAACACCAATATCTAAAATTCTCCCTAACTAGCTTGAGGTCACCATCTATGCTAATCCCCAGCCTTATGAATATTATCGATCTCTAGAAGACACATATCAAACCTTTCATCATTATCCAAGCACTGATGTTGTGGCTTCCAATGCAACTAAAGTCTCCTCGTATTAAATTGACCCATATTCACTCATTTCCATCACTAATCCACATAAAACCTACCATCTTACCCCACCAAAGGTCAATATCACCAACAAAGGATGTGGAGAATATGAGATACATGATACCTTCCATATAGGCTAGATACATCTTTTTCCACACTCTTATGGTTGTTTGTCCAAGAAACATCATCAAAATTGCATTCAAACTAAAAAATAGGCTTACCACATTCACCTTTCTAATAATTTTTGAAGATGAATAACTCAAAGAGTTTGTAAATACTTGATTATACAAAGCAAGATCCAACAATTAAGATAATTCTCTCCTCAAGTACTTACAACAAAATTTCCCTATTCCACTACATATTAATCAAAACATGAATTACAAAGGAAAAGGTGTAGGCCTAAAATAATAAGAAATCATAGAACTAGTTCATGTTTTCCTTTGGTTTTCCATCACACCTTTGTCAAGTGAGTGTCCCTTCCATGACAATAGTGAATCCTAGTGATTCCTGTCTCATGTGTGTGTCTTATTTGCACACCCTTTTATTTGTAGGTTGTTTCTCCTATATGCATTTCTTGGTTTCACACAATTTTAGTGTACCTATCTTCACTCTCCCTTTTCAGCATTATGGGGGGTTTCTACTATTGGTGCTAATGCTTCTTTAGATTCGTGTTTGAGTGATCTACGTATCTAGTTCTTGTTCCTATGTACCTTCAGATGTAGCGTACTTCAACCGTTGGTTACCATGCATTTAAGTGAGATGGATCATTTACCATATGGACACTCTTGCATTCCTATTTTTGGAGGTTCTTCATCTTAACACTATATCAGTAATCATTTGATAGTTGTCTACATCTTCTTCATGCTTCGGTGATGTTTTAAATGTTCCTATTTTTTCAGAATTTGTTTCGGTTGGAGGCTTCTTAGCCCTTCACCTTGATTTGGAGGATTTTTTCATCCTTGATTCACCTTTCTCTCTTTTGGAGAGGAGTTTTCTCCCATTTTGGTTTTCTCCTTTTCTCCAATTGTGAGAGATATTTTTTTTGTACATGGGTACCTCACCAGAACTTGTTTTACAAGACCCATCATGCATTCTCTTTTTAGGGTTTTTAGCTACTACCTAAGTTCATCTTAAGGGAGGTGTTAGAGTAATCATGCATTAGCTAATAATTAATTAACCTTTAATTGATTATTAGTATAATTTATTCTCATGCACTTAAGCTAAACATAGGAGTGATTTACTATGTTAACTAGTGAGCTATTATTAGATCATTTTGTCTCATTGCATGAGATGTGGTGGAACCCTCAAAAGCTTCATGTTCCACTAGTCTAAACTACATTTTCTTTAGAGTCCTATTGGTCTAATATGATTAGGGTTTAGGGTTTTATGTTGAGGAGTTGGTTTACTTAGCATATTTTCTCCTTTGTCTAAACCCTTGTATTTTGTTATAATCCTTTGTTGACTTGTTATAGTCCGTCTCCAGTCAAATTAAAACAACTTAAGTCTTTGAGTTCATCCGATTGACCAACCCCTTGTTGTTAGATTTCCTTCTTTACCTATTGCCTGAAATTTCCATTGTTACCTTGGTTTGACGACTTAATGTTTTATAAAGTTGAAAATCTAAAGTATTTGGCCTTTACATCCTTTGCATAAAATGGTTTAAGTCCTTTTATGGCCTTGTCTTACATTGCTCCTAGTCGGCCACCTCTTTAAAACAACATATGAGCACGTGTTGAATACCCTCACTTATTTTCTTGCTTACCACTCAATGCATCGCCCATCACAGATTGCCTTAAGACCACTTGCCCTAAATTGGCGATGAGCGATAAGCAACTTTTCCTTTATATCACTCATCGTGGACTAGTTTCAAACCTTGAGTTTCACATTAGTGATGCACGATGTGAGTGTTTTCTTCGCTATCACTGGTTGCTTCTCTATCGCTAATTACTTATAAATTTTGAGTTCTGAATTGGTGATGTGCGATGACCTTATAATCTCTTTGTATTTCCTTCCATCGCTCATTGCGGATAGCTACTTGCTTATCTTTTTCAAAGTAGCGATAAGCGATGAGGTTTATTGTCCTAATGTTCCATCGATGATCAAAAGTATTACTAAGGGTGATGCCTCTAGTGCCTTTGATCTTGAAACATGTACACGTGGCCAAATCTTGTTCCATTGCCACTTCTCTCCCATTGCTAATGCGACTTGGATGTTCAGATATGGATTAGTGATGAGCGATGAATATAGTCAAATAAGGACCTTGATCTAACGAATGAGATCTTATCACACATGTTATTTATGTGACTAATAGGATGCATGAAAGAAAAAGAACATCCATGATGAGAGATAGAATATTAATTCTATTTCCCATTGCGTTACCTTGAACCATTATGGATGCAAGTGAAATTCTAAGAACATATCAGTGATGAGCAATGGCATATTTGATGGAATATTCCTTGCATCGCTACGTCCAAAGGCATCGCAAATTCATCCAAAGGAGCATAAATCAAAATAGTGATGTGTGATGGATTCCAAATAAAGGTGACTAAGGAAAATAAATGCAACATGGCAGCATCCAAGGAACATAATTGAATGCAAAAAGAAAAGGAGCGAGATGAAAGGAGAGCCACTGATAGAGTTTTAAAAAAAAATGATCAATGACCAAAATTTGAACTCAAACGGCACTTGCTCATGAGATTTATATTTGATATTAATGGTGCTACGCTCCATCCTCTAGCCATAAAGAAGGTAGTTGGATCATTAGTCCTCACAATTGAAAGTGTTTGAGAGTAGAGAAATTGATCAAGTCTGAGGAAACGACGTGAAGAGCTCTGGTGAATAGTTGCAGAAGGCATTACAAGCAAAATTCCATCCGGATAAGCAAATAGTCTCACTTCTTTGTGTCAATTGCATTGAATTAAGCTGGTCTAGGGAGTTAGTGAAAATTTTGAAAGCTCTAGGCTCCTAGGGTTTACTAGGGTTTGTATATCGTGCATTTTCAATTGGGTTGGTGAGATTTGTATGAAGTTTGGGAGGGTTTTTATTCTGCAATCTATTTCTTAAGAATTTAAACCAGTAAATCATTTCCATCAGTTGAAAATTTAAAACCCTAGCTCTATCATACTATAAAAATGAGTGAGCCTAGTGATTCCTCTGCCAAACCAGAAAGAAAACCCAAACAGAAGAGGGTTAAGAGACCCAAAACCAAGGATGTCACATCCAAACCTAATCCAAATGTGCCTAAAGCACCTACAAAGTCAAAAGGTGAGATCATAACTAATGATAGATTCATTGAGGGTGCATCCAAATACATCAATGAGGGAGGGTCACAAATAGGAAAAAGACCCACATGGAAGGCTATTGTGACCAGTAGGTTGATTGACCTTGCTGGTGGAATTGGAGAAACTGCTCAACCACAGAGTGGATAGGAATTGATTTTGTATGCTTTTAACAGAAGATATTCTAGACATCCAGCCATACACTTATGATGTTTCAATCTTGGGAAACTTGTAGTGCCGAATGTATTTGTGGAGGTAGATGTGATGTTGGAACTAGAAAAACACTATGATCCCGAGGATAGGAAAATAAAGAGTGAAAATGGAACTCTAATCCTTGAGGTGACAAGAGATAAAATTGTGGAGGTGTTCAATTTAAACCCCAAATATAAAGTCAACATCAAGCGTGTAGATTTATATAATGAATATGAGCAGAACATATATGGGTACAGAAAGAAAGTGCTTGCCAACCACAAGAAAGATGATAAGGGAGGATTTGGTCATAAGGACTTGGAGCCCTTTGAGTGTGAAGATTTTTTCAATTATTTCGAGAATAACTATTACTATCTGAATCAAGTGTTGGCTCATAGTTTTGATGCAAGAATAGCAATTGATTTGTTGGTGATGATAATTGACATACATAATTGGAATTCCAATAGGGATTTTGATTATGCTACTTACATTGCAGAAAAAATGCACAAGGATTTTATTAGTTTGAAGGAGGGAAATATCCCATTGGTTTTCCCACATTATTCTTTGTTAATGCATATGCTTCTTTATGTGGGACAGGAGAAATAGAAGAATAAATTGAAAATGAGGCAAAAAGATGATGGAAATAATGATTTACCTGTTCAAATGTGGACACACATCTGAGACCAAAGTTGTCCCCATTCAAATTATTTTTTGTTTTACAATATTATAAGATATGGTATTTTGGAGAGTTTGGATGTGACAACCATTTACAGGCTTTCAAGAGTCATCAGGGATATCATGCGCCCCAAGGATGTGGAGGGGTCACCTGGGAATCATAATTGGGTTGATTGGTTTTTACATTCAAAGTACACACTAATTAGGGCTTATGGAGCCAAGGTGGCACCTCATTGCATACCACTGTATGTCTCTGATAGATTGGCATTCATGGATTTGATGTGGCAACTTGATTTTATGGATAAGGAGCAATTTAGAACTCCTAGGAAAGGCTCGGTGATAGTGACACAATGCACTTTTTCTTATTTCAAAGCCACTGCCAAGGAAGCATATGAGAAGTTTGGGATAATATTGAACAACCTCAGGATGCCAGTAGATGAAGTTAGAAATTTTGATCCTGAAGGTTTTGTAAATGATATGAAGAGAAAGAAAGGTTTATCTAGTTTTCCCATAAGTTTCTATACATTGATGATGTGCTAAGAAATTTGACAAGTGATGGAGCAATCACATCAATGAAGAAGGAATGGACTACCATCTATAATATTGAAGAGGAAATCATGAAGAGAAATGCATTCTATGTGAGTCCATCTGATGAAATTGAAAACCCTTTGGAGAGGGATGTGAAAAACTTAAATGATTATTAGAGCGGTGATTTTAAGGTGAAAGTTAAAGAAGTTGTTGAAAAGGCATAAGCCCTATTGAAGAAGCAACCTCAAGCCATGGATGTTCTTGAGCAACCTTCAGAGATTGGAGGGGGAGATACTGGGGTAATTGGTGAGGAAATGTTTGTAGAGCATGTGCTAGATTATGAGGGGGTGTAGATGAGATTCCCCTCACCTAAATTAAATGATGCTTTTAACACGGAGATCCCCGAAGACAAAATTATTAAATGGAAGTATGATGAGAAGACTGATGATGACCCAAGAATCAAGGCCTGTGTTGAATTTCTAGATGATGATGCTTTTGTGCAAACAAAAGAGTTTAAAGAGTTTGTCATCTAGCAGAGGAGTAAGGACATAAAAGAAAGAATTGAAAAGTTTAAAGCTAGTGTGGACCCTTCTCAGTGGGAGGAGGTAGAGAAAGCAGAATAAGAGAAGATCATGGTTGAGATAGCAACCATTATCCCTGTTGAAGCTAGGAAAATTGTCACAAAGAGTGGAATAATGTTGCTTCAAGGGTGCACACTTACCTCTACTACTGCATTGGAATCAATAAGGAAGGATCCTCAAGCTTACATATTAGAGGAACACTTTGACAATCGAGTATTTGGATCATGTTTTAGCCCAAAATTGCATGCTCTTGCAATTTGTTCCATGGAACCCAACATGGGAAAACCTGAGGTTGTCAGGTCAGTTAAGGAGGTTCTTGTCTCAGTGGTAGTGAAGAGGGCCACAGATATAACTCTTATTCAATCTACAAAACTAATTGTGCATGTTGCAATGCTTAGTGCTGACATTGCACAGATCTCTCAAAAGAAGTATGATGCATTGTTAAAAGATTATAATATTATTTTAGATGAATGTAATAAAATGAGAGCCACATCACAAGAAGCTTAGTCAATAAGAGCATTGCCTTCACCCTCCTCATCCTCTTCAAACATGTCAGCTCAAGACAAGGAAACTTTGGCATTGAGAATTCAGAGCTTGAAGAAGGAATTGCAAATAGAGAAAGAAAACACAAAGAGATCCAAAGAGGAGATGGTCAAGGTGGCCAATGAAATTTTTGATGATGTGTTGAAGCATAAAGTGAAAAAGTTGGTGAATAAAGCTTACACTGTATGGGATTTTTACAAGAGCATTCATGAAGCAAACATAAAATATTTGCAGTACAAAAATATTTTCAAACTGAATGGAGTAAGTGGATCACTAGGGTGGGGACATTGAAATAAATGGTGCATCAGATGTAGGAAGACCCTGAAGCTCCCACCAACATTCCAGATTTATTAAAGGCAATTGATCTAGTGAATGAAATCACAACTTTTCATGGAAAGCTAGGAGTGCAACTCCAAAATAAATTGAGAATGTTCAGACAAATGGAAGGGCATGGTATGCCCAAGATATTGAATGATTGGGGTGAATTGATGGAGTTTTCCAAATGGAAGGAAGAGTTGGGAGATCTGCTCCCTCATTCTAAGATGATGCTTAGTGTTGTTGATTGTTCTATGTTGAATCCTAACATAGATAATATGACAAGAATAGAGATAAGGATGGACACATTTATCAAAGAGGCCAAGGTGCTAATTGATGCAAGGTACAACCAACATAATATAAAAGTACAAAATTTGTTGGATATGCAATGGAAAACTAAGGAGGATTACAACACATGGCTTGAAAAATTTATAGATTAAGCCTATGTTATGTTGTATCCTCTCAGTAATGAAAATTGATGATAAATGTGGTGATGTGGATTGGGAAATAAAATTTTGGGTCTTAAGTCTACAAATTTGGTGAGTAACGGATGGGAGAAATACAATGCTTAGCATGGAACTAGTACAGATTAGGCTTTTGCTAAAGTATGGATGAAATAGTTTTTTCTCCCCAACATGAAGATTGATGACAAAGGTGCTGACATTGATAGGTTTGCTTCTATTTTTTCAATTGCTTTCTTGTTTTAAAGTTTTGTTGATTGGACGTGCACGTGGGGAACAATTTTGGCTCATGAAGAAGATAGTTTTGTAACGATGCAACAATGAAAGATGCCTTTTGGAAGGTGGGTAAATCTTCTTCAGCGAATGAACGCAAATTTTATCGTATGTGCTTTCCCCCTCATAGAAATGAAAAATATAACCGCTTGGGGAAGTTTTGAAATTGAAATGTAAATGAATTTCAAATGTAAAATGTGACTGTAGGTGTAATTTGGCTTGAATCTTGTTGTTGCCATGTTTCTATAAATGGGAATTCAAGGCCAATTGCACAGGTCTTTGGTTGGAGAAAGTTTGAACTCATGTAATAACAATTTTGTAAATCAAGCACAAAGGAATATAATAGTTTTGAGTCTTAGGTGTGAATTCTAGTTTGTAATAGGCATAATAGTTTTACAACAATAATGGCATATGAATGAGAATTACAAATTCTGGAACAATTTATCTCCTGTGTACTTTTTTTCTCAAATTATGAATAAAATGATCAAGGATCCTTTATTTTTCTTCAATCATTTTGGTTGAATGTATGGTTTTATTTCTGCTTTAGTTCAAAGGACTAATTAAATGCTTTAATGAAATCATAGGTTTGTGAGATGGAGTTCAAGGATTACTAAGTAGTTTTTGTTTTTGGATATCTTGAGTTGTGTATTACAAAGCAATATAACAATAGTCTATGAATGCTAAGTCTGATTATTGATGTATTACAGTTTGTTGCAAATATGAATCTGTCACCCATGGATAAGACACTATTCCATTAATTTGGTTATCCTAGATGTCATTGAGTCGGCCCATACCTATCAAAGAACACAATCTTAATTAAAATCACTTACACACCTTTAATTACAGTAAATTTTTATGGGAACCACCCATTCCTTGCTTTAGAGAGTAATTGGTTAAAGGATCAACCAAATCCTTGAAGGATTATAACTAATTACCAACTTATAGGAATGTATATGTTAGTCACAATGTTCATGGTAATTTGGCACAAGAGTATCACATAGAACATTGTAAGTATCACCCTCCTGGGTCTTGTAGAGCCTGAAGTGCAGAGGTGAAGCCTAACAAGCTTCTACCTATTTGTTGGCTAATCCTCACCATTGTTGATCATTGAATTATGGAAAATTCATAGGAAATTGTTGAGATGAAGTTTGGTTCTTAAAAAATAACCAACAGATTGGAAACTCTATTGGGTACATTGCTAGTCCAAAGTCTCTAGGTCGGATCTAGTATAGTTAAAGTCAAGCATTTCCAGTTTTCTTCATTAATTGAAGAACAATTTGTTCAAATTCTCAGCTATAATTTAGATCTAATTTTATGCATTGAGTTTTGGCTCCTTTCTCCATTTCATGTCAGGTTATGTTCAATTTTTTCTCTGAGATTTCAAGTACATCTCCCAAGTGTAATCAATTCATATTTCCCAATATCCCATGTGGTGACTCTGAAGTCTCTTGTGCCAGTGCAAGATTAAATTATCAAAGAAAGAGTGAGAGGGAGAATTATGAGAGAAATTTTGACATCATGAGGAGAGCCAAAAGTTACATGAAGAAGCACCCTGAGTGGAAGCTGGAGCCCAAGCCTTCAAAGGAAAAGCAACCAACCTAGAAAGCAAAGAATGTTGAATCGAGTAAGCTTACCAAAAATCCTTCTAATGCATCTCCTACTTTAAATGATAATATACATAATGAAAATGTACATGAAGAGGCACATGAAGTTGAGATGCCCAATGTAAATGAGGGAGGCTTTCCCACTAAACAAGCTTTTGATAGTAACCTTGAAATTTCAAGAGAAGAAGAGGGGTGGGAATTCTAAGAAAAGGATAAGAAGTCCTCGAATACTTTGAGTCCTGGGGGTAGATCTATTTTAATGGTAATAACTTCAATCCAAGGGGTAAATCCCATAGTGAAGCCTCAAACTATTCTCCTAAAAGAGAATTCACTAACCTTACGTTCTATACTCCTAAACCTAGTGAGTCTGAAGATGTATTGGAGGATGAAGATGGCATAGATAAAGATATGCAAGCATTATAAGAACATATCAGACTCAAGGAGTTGGAGGAAAGGAAAGCAAGGGAGTTGCAGGAGAAACAGATGAAGGAAAAAGAGGATAGGATCAAGGAAAAAGCAATGGAGAGAGACGCCTGAAGGAAAATAATTGAAAAGATGAAGGGGGCATTAAAGGAACAAACAATTCTCGAGGTTCCTTCTAAACCTACTGCTAAGTCCACCCCTAATCCTCCAAAGGTAACCATTCCTAGGGGAACTTCTACTGCTAGTACTTATACTGCCACTGTTACAGCTACTAAGGTCATTGATCCTTTTGTTGCTATGAACAAGCATGTGGATCATGGGAAGAAACCCGTTGATCAACATAAGAAAACCATTCCTAATACCAATACCAACACAAGTACAAACACTTCATCCAATAGTGCTTCCACCAAAAATGCTAAAACTAGTTCAATTCCATCAAATGCATCTCCTGACCCTGAGATATTGAGATTGCAATTAGAGAATGAGAAGTTACAACAAGAGTTGGATAGAATGGTAATTGAGGCTACAAATGCAGAGATAGCAAGGAATATTTCATTCCTTAAAACTTATATTCCTGATCCATTGGCTTCAAGCTTTGGTCACATTAACTCTAATTCACAAAAGAATAAATCTGATGGATGTGTTCCTAGAGGAAGTGGTGGTAGTAATAAGAATAAACACACCTATTCTGATGATGGAGAAGGAAGTGGTGGTGGTGGAGGTAAAAAGAAAATTGGAGGTGGTGGTAATGAAGGAGATAGAAATGGAAAGGGAAACAAGCAGTCTAGTAATCAAGAAGATGATGAGCCTAGAAATAATAATAGAGACCAAATTGCCAGGAGGCTAATGCAAGTGGATAGGTACCAACAACTTTTTTTTACTAGAATCCTTGGCTATCCTAATTAGTTTCCTGAAGATATCAAGCCTTCCTTGGTGAAATTCTCTGGTAACAATGCCATAAGTTGTGAGGACCACCTCAAAGCATTTTCTAATGTCATGGATGACTTTGAAGTGGAAGCTAGAGATGTGATGATGAAGCTTTTCATGTAGTCACTTATAGAGGATGCCAAAAAATAGTATAGAGGTTTTCCAGCTGAGAGTATTGGTTCATGGGAAGATTTCAAGAGGCTATTTAAAGAAAAATATGGTGATAAGACTAACTCAAGGTTCCTCCTCAACCAATTTAACAACATTTCTAAAGGCTCAAATGAGGTTGTAGCTAATTTCAATGTAAGGTTTCAGAAAGCTATGAATAGATTACCTCCTCATTTAAGATTAAATGACAGTGTATGCCTGGTGAACTATTGTAATGCATTTGATGCAAAGGTGAGCTATCTTCTACTGGATAAGAATCCTCAAACATTGAGAGAAGCTTTTAAGATGGCAATACATATTGACAATATCAATAGAGAAACTGGTAAGGTCGAGAGAAGGAATGATGTGAAAATCCTTAAGAATCTCAAGAAAGAGGATAAAAACTTTGGAGCAAAAGGATCTTCTCTTGAAGACAAGATAGACAATGTTGAGAATTCCATGAAGGATATCAGCTATAGACTTGCCAAGCAAGAAAAGGGTCTTTCAAATTAAAAGCCCAATTTTCACAAGAATGAGAGACCTCCTCGGCTACAAGACCATCCATATAATATAATTGGAATAATGGGAAACTAATTCCCAACAATCAGAAGAATGCTCAAAACAAAGTTCCTATGGATCCTTTGCAGAAAAACTCAATCAACTTTGTTGATGAAACACCTTGGTGCATTGTTTGTCAGTTGCCTCATTATTCTCAAACATGTTCGGTGGCAAGGCAGTTTGAGGAAGAACAAGATCAATCAGATGATTATGAGCCAGTGGAAGAGAATGATGTAGAAGTTCTTGCCCTTATGCATAGATCATATTTTTTTGATGAAGAGTGTTCTTCAAATGAAGAATCACAAGAAGTGGATGTTGATTGTAAAAGGAAAAGATCAGATTCCTACCATCAGCAAATTTTCCCTAATGAAGATGAAGAGGTTGAAGGAAACATTTGTGTCATGGAAACAAATGAAGTGGATGTGTCTTTGAGAAGACCTTCTGATGAAGAGTACAAGCAAATGACAACTGCATTGGTGGAGCAAGCCAATAATACTCACAACTTGAGAAGTAGGGTTGTTAATTGCGATCAAGGTAAGCCTGGAAGTATGTTCATGAAAGAACATAATGCAAAGAAGCAAGGAACTAAAATAGAATAATTGTAAAAGTTTAAGAAAGAAGAGGAAAAAGCTAAAGAGAGTAAGGGATCGAAAATTTGAGCCAAAAAAGATATTGCAACTAAGAAACCTAATGAGATAGTTGTCTCAATTGTTAAAGTTAAAACGCAGAAGTCGGGAGCTGATTCAGAAAAGAAACAAGAGAAGAAAGAGACTGAGAAGAATTTTGAGCAAAAAAAGTTCAAGTGAAGGAACAGAGTATAACTCCTTTTGAACTGCCAAAGTATAATCCAGATGATATGTTCCAGCTTCTCTCTCAAGTCAAGGTGACTGTCCCTTTAATGGAAATGATGAGAATTGATGAACACAAGAAGAAGGTAGTGACCCTCATCAATGGTGCCACTAAGGCCTGTGAAGATAAAGCGGTGTCTACTTAGCCCCAAGTGAGTGGAAATAAAGCCACTGAAGAGATAATGGAGGGAGACATTGGTGAGATCCCTCAAATTTATTTGGGCAGCACCATCACTGCTTGCCTAGACAACATTGGTCCATTCTATGTAACTCTAATTATTGATGGTAATATGATGAAGAATTGCATGATTGATTCAGGGGCTTCATCAAACATTATGCTAGTGTTGGTAATGAAGGAAATGGGTTTGAAAATAAATTATGCATATGGGAAATTTTATGCTATGGAATCGAGAGAGATCCCAGTTATTGGTGTCATTAAGGACGTTCCATATAGATTGATTACCTTTCCAGATAAAGAGTTTGTCATGAGCATAGTTGTGGTGGACATTCCACCCAATTATGGCATGTTGTTATCAAGAAAGTGGAGTAACTCCATGGGAGGTAGTATGCAATGTGATATGTCCTTTGCAAATTTTCCTGTTGAGGGAAAGGATATTAAACTTGCGAGGGAACCAAGAGCTCGACATATCATTGAGTTTGTAGACACTAGCATGGACAACTTTAGGATTGAAGAGTTACAAGAAGAGGAAGAAAAACAACCTGCACCTCTAGAGAAATAAGTATTATAGTAGGCTAACAATGATGACTTATGGAATATGAGGTTTGATGGAGCTTACTTAAAGGAAGGAGTTGGTACAGGGGTCATACTCATTTCTCCCAATGGTAGGACTTTCAAATTCTCATTTCAATTATTGTTTGCATGCACAAAAAATGTAGCTGAGTATGAAGCCTTGCTACTAGGGTTGAGGCTAGCTGAGAAACATGGTATTAAAAATTTGAGAGTCATTAGAGACTCAAAACTCGTTGTTTCTCAAGTTAGAGAAAAATATGCATCAAAAAATACAAGGTTGAGGCAGTATAGAAATGTTGTTTGGGATTCTATTGAATAGTTTGATGTATTTTGTATTGATTGGTTTGATAGGGGAAACAACAGAGTATCAAACTTACTTGATAACATTTCCCTCTTGCCAAATGATCACATTTTTTGGCATTTCAAAGGTTGAAGTGCATATCAGACCTTTAGTTCTTGACAACATCAAGAATTGGCAATTTTTTAATGATTCTGATGACATCTTGAGGTTCTTGCATTGCATAGATGAGTATGAGGGTTAGGAAATTGATTTTGTAGCTTTTTTGGAAGAAGTGGATGGTAGGGAGACCATATTTGGGAATGAGATTATCTAGTTGAAGACTAACAAGATTCCCAAAGGACTGGTGGCATTGGAAAGGGAGTTTGATGGCCCTAATAGAAGCAATGTGAAGCAGACATCCACTCACAAAGAGGATTTAGAGGAAGTGAACCTTGGAACAAAGAATGCTCCAAAGAAAGTGTATATTAGGAAGAAGATGAAACCCCAAGTTAAGAAAATTTTGATTGCCCTGTTGAGGAAATATAGACATGTGTTTGCATGGTCATATGATGATCTGAAGGCATATAGAGAAGAGTTATTTCAACATGAAATACCTTTGAAACCAGATGCTAAGCCCTTTAGGCAAAAGCAAAGGCCAATAAATCCCACTTTACAACCTAAAATGCAGGAAGAACTTGTAAAGTTGAGGGATGTTGGGATTATTAAGCTTGTCAAGCATTCTACTTGGGTTTCTAATTTGGTCCCAGTTAGAAAGAAAAATGGTGACGTTAGAATTTGTGTTGACTTTGCGAATTTGAATGTGTCATCACTAAAGGATAATTATCCTTTGCCCAACATGGAAGCCATGTTACAAAAGGTAATTGGCTATGAGTTGCTATCCATGATGGATGGGTTCTTAGGTTATAATCAAGTAGTGGTAAAAGAATCTAAGTAGTATAAAATAGCTTCCACAACTCCATGGGGCACATATGTCTATGTCAGGATGCCATTTGGATTGAAAAATGCAGGGGCTACCTTTCAGAGAGCCATAGATGTGGAATTTATTGATTTCATAAACATATTCCTAGTTGTCTACCAAGATGACCTAACTTCATATAGTAAAAAAGAGGAATATCATTGTATGCATCTAGAGAAAGTGTTTAAGAAAGCACTTGAGTATGGTATTTCATTGAATACTAAAAAAAGTGTGTTTGGAGTGAAAGAAGGTAAGCTATTGGGCCACATTGTTTCTAAGGATTGATCTTGAGAGAGTAGTTGGCATAGACAAGATTCCATAGCCAAAAAATGCCAAAGGCATCCAGTCTTTCTTTGGTAAAATTAATTTCTTGAGAAGGTTTGTCACTAACTTTCCTGAGATTACAAGACCTATCTCTAAGATGTTAAAGAAGGGGTCAAATGTAGTTTGGAGTGAAGAGCCTAGTCAGGAATTCAAGAGCATAAAGCAAGCTATTAAAGAGGCTCTAGTGCTAAAATCTCCAGATTTTTCTAAACCAATGCAATTTTTTTATTTTGCTTCTTTCCATACTATTATTGTTGTGTTATTACAAAAAAATGATGAGGGATTTGAACAACCTATTGCATTATTTAGTAAGTCTTTGCAAGCCATAGAACTTAAATATGAAATGAATGAGAAGCAAGCATATGCTTTAGTCAAGGCTATGAAGAATTTAAGAACTTAGTTAATGGGAGTACAGTCATAGCTTTTGTTCCAAGTGTTGTAGTGAAGGACATCTTCACTCAACAAGAGACTACAGGCAGAAGGTGTAGATGGATCAATAGGATCCAAGAGTTCAACATTGATGTTCAAATCACTAAGTTAGTAAGAGGAAAAGGTATAGCTAAGCTAATGGATGAAACTAACTTGGAGGCCAATCAAATAAATCAGTTTGAATGTGTTGATGTGGCACCCATCTGTGATATGTAAACATGTGGTTGGTATAGGAGGATTGTGCAGTATTTACAAACTATGCAGTGTCTTGATGATATGGCTGATAATGAGAAAATAACTTTGAAGTTACATGCCATTAAGTATGTCATTATCGACAATGAACTATGTGGAGAAGCCCAGAGGGATTATTGCTCAAGTGTGTTGATGGAAAGCAGGGATTAGATCCTTTGCAAGAAATGCACAATGGAGTGTGTGGTAGCCACTACATGGCTAAAACAACTATTCACAAGATCTTGAGGGCAGGATTTTGGTGGCCTACAGTTTTTAAGGATACCCACAAGTTTGTTAAGACTTGTGATGCTTGCCAAATATTTGCAAGGAAGCTAAAGTTTTTAGAGAGTTTACCACTCAGGCCTATTTCAGTTCAAGCCCCTTTCCAACAATGGGGTATAGACTTCATTGGTGAAATATCAGAAAAGTCTAGTGGGGGGCTCTCATGGATCCTTGTTGCAACTAACTATTTCACAAAGTGGGTGGAAGCAATCCCCACCAAGAAAGCAACAAGTAAGGAAGTAATAGATTTCTTGATGAACAATATCTTGATTAGATTTGGGATCCCAGAGAAGATTATTCCAGATAATGCCATGTGTTTTAGGTCAAATGAGTTTAAGGATTTTTGTGATAAGCATGACATAAAAATTTCTTATTCTTCCCCTTACCATCCTCAAGGAAATGGTCAAGATGAGTCTAGTAATGAGAGTTTAATGAAGATCATTAAAAGGGTGATAGAGAAGAATAAGAAGGTGTGGGATTCAAAGATGAAGCTTGCACTTTGGGCAAACAGAGTTACAATAAAGAAGGCCACTGGAAATTCACCATTCGGTCTAGTTTATGGTTTGGATGCTAGACTTCCTCAAAATAATCTGCTAAAGATGTACAAGTTTGTGCAAGAGTATGATGAGAACATTTGTGATGAAATGCAACATAGGATTGACAATCTTATACAACTAGATGAAACTAGAAGAGAAGCTAATGACAAAAATGCAAAGATGCAACTGCAGCTCAAGCACTTGTTTGATAAAAAATCTTCTCCTAAAAAATTTGAAGTGGGTAGTATGGTATTGATGTGGAATGCATGACCTCAAGACAGGGTCAAGCATGGAAATTTTGAAGCATTATGGTTGGGCCCTTATCTAATATCTAACACACATGGTGAAGACTCATACTTTCTTCAAAGCCTAACAGGTGAACTTCTTGAACTGCCAGTACATGGATAGTTCTTGACGCCATATTTCTCTTGAAATATGCTTGGTTCCATGTACATTGTATAGTCCTATAAATTTTGTAGATATGTTGTTTTGCTTGGGTCTGGTCTTCTTGCCTTGTCTGGGTAGGTCCTTGTTTTTTCATGTCCTTGTGCTTGGTCTACTTCAACCATAAGATCTAGAATCTCGTCATTCCTGCAAGAGGCATGCATCCCCTATCAGAGCCACTGGTGGAACCCTCAAAAGCTTCATGTTCCATTGCTCTAAAATGCATTTTCTCTGGTGTCCTCTTGGTCTGATATGATTAGGGTTTAGGGTTTTATGATGAGGATTTTGTTTACTTAGCATATTTTTCTCCTTTTTCTAAACCCTTTTCTTTTGATTTAATCCTTTTTTGACTTGCTATAGTCTGTCTCCAGTCAAATTAAAACAACTTAAGTCTTTGAGTTCATCTCATTGACTGACCCCTTATGGTTAGATTTACCCATTTACCCATCACCTAATATTTCCCTCGTTACATTGGTCTGGGGAATTAATGTTTTATAAAGTTGAAAATCTAAAATATTTGGCCTTTACATCCTTTGCATAAAATGGTTTAAGTCCTTTTATGGCCTTGTCTTACGTTGCTCCTTGCCAGTCCCCTCTTTAAAACAATAGATGAGCACGTGTTGAATACCCTCACTTAAGTTCTCGCTTACCACTCAATGCATCACCCATCATAGATTTCCTTAAGACCACTTGTCCTGAATTGGTGATGAGCGATAAGTAGTTTTTCCTTTGTATCACTCATCACAAATTGGTTTCAAACCTTGAGTTTCACATTAGCAATGCGCGATGAGTGTTTTCTTCGCTATCACTGGCTACTTCTCTATCAGTAATTGCTTATAAGTTTTGAGTTCTGAATTGGCGATGCATGATGACCTTATAAGCTCTTTGTATTTCCTTCCATCACTCATCGCAGATAGCCACTAGCTTATCTTTTTCAAAGTAGCGATGAGCGATGAGGTTTATTATCCTAATATTACATCGTTGATCTGAAGTTTTACTAAGGGTGATGCCTCTACTTCCTTTGATCTTGAAACATGTACACATGGCCAAATCTTGTTCCATCGCCACTTCTCTCCCATCACTAATGTGACCCAGATGTTTAGATATGGATTAGTGATGAGCGATTGGCAATGAATATAGTCAAAGAAGGACCTTGATCTAATGGCTGAGATCTTATTGTGCATGTTGTTTACATCGTTAATAGGATGCATGAAAGAAAAATAGCATCCATGATGAGTGATAGACTATTAATTTTGTTTCCCGTCACACTACCTTGAACCATTGCAGATGCAAGTGAAAGTCTAAAGAACATATCAGTGATGAGCGATGGAATATTCAATTGAATATTCCTCTCATCGCTAGGTCCTAAGGCATCACGGATTCATCCAAAGGAGCATAAATCAAAGTAGCGATGTGTGATGCCTTCCAAATAAAAGGTGACTAAGGGAAATAAAGGCAACGTGGTAGCATCCAAGGAACATCATTTAATGAAAAAAGGAAAGGAGCGAGATGAAAGGAGAGCCATTGATACGGTTTTAAAACAAAATGATCAATGACCAGAATTTGAACTCAAACAACTAAGTGTCAACTCACTCGTGCAAGATTTATATTTGACATTAATGGTGATATGCTCCATCCTCTATCCATAAAGAAGGTATTTGGCTCATTAGTCCTCACAATTGCAAGTATTCAAGAGTAAATAAATTGGTCAAGTCTGAGGAAACAGAGTGAAGAGCTCTCGCGAGTAGTTTCAGAAGGAATTAACAACAAAATTCCATCTGGATAAGCAAGTAGTCTCACTTCTTTGTGTCAATTGTATTAAATTAAGCTAGTTTGGGGAGTTAGTGAAAATTCTAAAAGCTCTAGTGTCCTAGGGTTTACTAGGGTTTGTATATCGTGCATTTTCAATTGGGTTGGTGAGAATTGTATGAAGATTGGGAGGGTTTTTAATCTACAATTTGTTTCTTAAGAATTTAAACCAGTAGGTCATTTTCATCAGTTGAAAATATGAAACCCTAGCTCTATCATACTATAAAAATGAGTGAGACTACTAATTCCTCTGCCAAATAGAAGAGGGTTAAGAGACCCAAAACCCAAGATGTTACATCCAAACCTAAGCTAGATGTGCCAGAAGCACCTACAAAGTCAAAAGGTGAGAAGAGAAATCATGATAGATTCATGGACAGTGCATCCAAAGACATCAATGAGGGAGGGTCACAAATTGGAAAAAGACCCCCAAGGCAGGATGTTGTGACCAGTAGGTTGATTGACCTTGCTAGTGGAATTGGAGAAACTACTCAACCACAGAGTGGATGGGAAATTTTTTTGTATACTTTTAACAGAAGATATTCCAGACGGCCAGCTAGACACTTATGGGGTTTCAATCTTGGGAAACTTGTAGTGCCAAATGTATTTGTGCAAATATATGTGATGTTGGAACTCACAAAACACTATGATCCCAAGGATAGGAAAATCAAGAGTGAAAATGGAACTCTAATCCTTGAGGTGACAAAAGATAAAATTGTGGATGTGTTCAAATTGAACCCCAATTATACAGTCAACATCAAGCATGTAGATTTATATAATGAATATGAGCAAAACAGATATGGGTACAAGAAGAATGTGCTTTCCAGGCACAGGAAAGATGATAAAGGAGGATTTGGTCCTAAGGACTTGGAGCCCTTTGAGTGTGAAGAGTTTGTCAATTATTTCAAGAATACCTATTACTGTTTGAGTCAAGTGTTGGCTTGTAGTTTTGATGCAAAAATAGCAACTTATTTATTGGTGATGATAATAGACATATAGAATTGGAATTCCAACAGGGGTTTTGATTATGTTGCTTACATTGCAGAACAAATGTACAAGGATTTGATTAGTTTGAAGGAGGGAAATGTCCCATTGGTTTTCCCACATTATTCTTTTTTATTGCATATGCTTCTTTATGTGGGATAGGAGAAATGGAAGAAGAAATTGAAACTGAGGCAAAAAGATGATGAAAATAATGATTTACTTGTCCAAATGTGGATACACATCTGGGACCAAAATTGTCCCCATTCAAATTATTTGTTGTTTTACAATGTTATAAGATATGGTATTTTGGAGAGTTTGGGTGTGGCACCCATTTATAGGATTTCAAGAGTTATCAGAGATATCATGCACCCCAAGGATGTGGAGGGGTCACCTGAGAATCATAATTGGGCTGACTAGTTTTTACATTCAGAGTAAACATTAATCAGGGCTTATGTAGCCAAGGTGGCACCTCATTGCCTACCACTATGTGTCTTTGATAGATTGGAATTCATGGAGTTGATGTGGCAACTTGATTTTATGGATAAGGAGCAATTTAGAACTCCTAGGAAAGGCTTAGTGATGGTGCCACAATGTGCTTTTGCTTATTTCAAAGCCACTGTCAAGGAAGCATATGAGAAGTTCGGGATAATATTGAACAACCTCAGGATGCCAGTTGATGAAGTTAGAAATTTTGATCCTAAAGGTTTTATAAATGATATGAAGAGAAATAAAGGTTTATCTGGTTTTTCCCATAACTTTCTATAGATTTATGATGTGCTAAGAAATTTGACAAGTGATGGAGCAGTCACATCAATGAAGAAGGAATGGACTGCTATCTGTGATATTGAAGAGGACATCATGAAGAGAAATGCATTTTATTTGTGTCCATACAATGAAATTGAGAACCCTTTGGAGAGGGCTATGAAAAAGTTAAATGATTATCAAAGTGGTGAGTTTAAGGTGAAAGTTAAAGAAGCTACTGAAAAGGCACAAGCCCTATTGGAGTAGCAACCTCAAGCCATGGATGTTCTTGAGCAGCCTTAGAGATTGGAGGGGGAGATACTGGGGTAATTGGAGAGGAACGGTTTATAGAGCATGTGCTAGATGATGAGAAGGTGGAGATGAGATTCCTCTCACCTTAATTAAATGATGCTCTTGGCACAGAGATCCCCCAGGATAGAATTATTAAATGGAAGGATGACGAGAAGGTTGATGATGATCCAAGAATCAAGACCTGTGATGAATTTCTAGTTGATGGTGCTTTTGTGGAGACAAAAGAGTTTAAAGATTTTTTCATCAAGCAGAGAAGTAAGGACATAAAATAAATAATTTAAAAGGTTAAAGTTGGTGTGGACCCTTCTCAGTGGGAGGAGGTAGAGAAAGCAGAAGAAGAGAAGATCATGGCTGAGATAGAAGCCATTACCCTTGTCAAAGCCAGGAAACTTGTCTCAGAGAGTGGAATAATGTTGCTTCTGGGGTGCACACTTACCTCTACTATTGCATTGGAAGCAATAAGGAAGGATCCTCAAGCTTCCATATTAGAGGAACACTTTGACAACTGAGTATTTGGATCAAGTTTTATCCCAAAATTGCATGCTCTTACAATTTGGTGTATGGCGCCCAACACAGGAAAACTTGAGGTTGCCAGGTCAGTTGAGGAGGTTCTTAGCTCAGTAGTAGTGAAGAGGGCCATAGATAAAACTCATGTTCAAGCTATAAAACTAACTATGCATGCTACAATGCTTAGTGCTGACACTGCACATATCTCTCAAAAGAAGTATGATGCATTGTTAAAAGATTATAATATTCTTTTAGATGAATGTAATAAAATGAGAGCCACATCACAAGCATCTCAGTCAATAAGAGCATTGCCTTCACCCTCCTTATCCTCTTTAGACATGTCAGCTCAAGATAGGGAAAATTTGGCATTGAGAATTCAGAGCTTGAAGAAGGAATTAAAAACAGGGAAAGAAAACACAAAGAGAGCCAAAGAGGAGATGGTCAAGGTGGCCAATGACATTTTTGATGATGTGTTGAAGCATAGAATGACAAATTTGGTGAATAAAGTTGACATTGTATGGGATGTTTACAAGAGCATTCATGAAGCAAATATAAAATATTTGCAAGTACAAAAATATTTTCAAAATGAATGGAGTAAATGGAGCACTAGGGTGGGGACATTGAAAGAAATGATGCCTCATATGCAGGAAGACCCTAAAGCTTCCACCAACATTCCAAATTTATTAAAGGCAATTGATCTAGTGAATGAAATCACAACTTTTCATGGAAGTCAGGAATGCATCTCCAAAATAAATTGAGAATGTTCAGAGAAATGGAAGGGCATGGTATGCCCAAGATATTGAATTATCAAGGTGAATTGAAGGAGTTTTCCTAATGGAAGGAATATTTGGGAGATCTGCTTCCTCATTCTAAGATGATGCTTAGTGTTGTTGATTATTCTATGTTGAATCCCAACATAGATAATATGATAGGAATAGAGATGAGGATGGACACATTTTTCAAAGAGGCCAAGGTGCTAATTGATGCAAGGTACAACCAACATAATATTGTAGACACCTAAATTTGGACACTTACATTTGTCCAAATTTATTCCTTTTCGTCTAAATATCCTCTTACTTGCATTAATTAAGTAATATTACTATTATTTAATTAATACACCTAAAGTCCTCTAAATCCCTAAGGTATCTAGTTAAAGAATTAAATACCTTACCCTTTATCCCCCTTTTTCCTCAAAGAATTAAATAAATAAGACATTTATTTAATTCCTCACATGTCACATCCTCCATAATCCTCTACTAATCTGGATTAGCTTAATTAATCCATGATTAGGATGTGCACACCTTTAATTAGGATTAATGTCACATCCTCCATATTTGTCTACTTGTCTCTAATCCCTCATTAATCCTCTTAATCACCTATTTACACATCCTTAATCTAATCACATGCCATTTCTAGTATGTCCTCCAATCCAACCTTCATCGTTAATTTCTTCATTTAGCCAAGACCTCTTCCCCATGTGAATTTAAAATTCACTTTTATTCCTCCAAAGCTCTCCTCTTCCCCATGTGGATCATTGAGATGTCACATCAGTCACATGGGACAAGGACTTCCTTTAGGAAGACCTTGTCTTATCCTTTAGGCAATTCTAATCACGTGAATTTAAAATTCACTTTTATTCCCCCAACAACTTCTCTCATCCCCATGATGGAAAGAGAGGACTTTCTAAAATTCATCACTTGTCACCATCACTCTCATCCCAAGGTACTTGCAAGTACCTCCACCTCACATGTCATTTTTCCAACTCATTTGTCCTTATAACACCTCATCCTCCACATGGCAAGATGTGGGGCTTGTGAGTCCTCAACTCACCACAGTCGTTCATCTTGCCCATGTTGGCTAAATCTTGACCGTCCAATTCTCTAGAGATTCTTCCCTTAAAATGGAAGATTTTCTCTCAATTCAATCACATTTTTTTCATTCATCACATTCACAATCTTGCATTCAAGCACTTACATCCTCCATTGTTGCATGCTTCAAGCTCTCATCACTTGCATTTGCATTCATCTATCAAAATACCCAAATAGCTCATTGCATTCATCATCTAATCCTCATCACTTTGCATATCATTTTAGATTGTTTGCCATCAAGGAGCACACATTCATCAACAATCAAAGGGCCAACCAAGGAGATCAACTCATACAAGGTATAAATCTTGTTTTTCATCTTTCTTTGTTTGAGTTCAACTTAGGCTAATCATTGAGGTGTTGAAGTGTTGTTTCTTCCTTTTGCATTCTGTTTTGCATCTTTTAGGTTAGGTAAATAACGCTGCTCACAAATACAAAAGTAAAAAAGTTGTTGGATATGCAATGGCCAACTGAGGAGGATTACAACACATGGCTTGAAAATTTTATAGATTAAGCCTATGTTGAAGTATTGCAAAACATTGTATTTTTCTCAGTAATGAAAATTGATGATAAATGTGGTGATGTGGATTGGGAAATACAATTTTGGGTCTTAATTCTAAAAATATGGTGAGTAACAAATGGGAGAAATACAAAGCATA
>VDFB02217010.1:0-13438 GCA_007258455.2 Sequoia sempervirens
TAGATGCATGGTAAACATTCTGTTATGTTTGATTCAGCTATACCTCTTTTGTTGCACCTGCCCAAAAGGAAAAAGAGAGGGAGGAAAACAACAGTACTACTCCTCTGGAAATCCCCTTGCATTTTACATCTTAGTATGGTTAAAAATAATGAGAATGAGCTGCGTTTTAGCTCCTTTCTGTGGATATGCTAGCAAGATGCGTTATTGTTAAACTTACTATTGCAATGATTAGATAAGAACATTCCAAATAGTATTCAAGAGCATTTTACGACCACAAACTATAATATTTTGTCCCATATTTTCTTTATTGCCTGCATTCAAAAAAGAAAAAGAAAAAAACAAATGTTCAAGGAATGATAATTAAAATGGAATTTTCTTTTTGAGCTGATATTCGTCCCTTTTTCCTATTTAAATTATTTCAAAAGTCAGAAGGAGATCAATAAGCTCGAACAATGAAGATATTGAAAGAGCTGCAGTATGCCAGGGGAAACCAAAGTAATGTTTGTATTGATAAAAATACATTCGACGAATACAAATCAAACAAGGGGTTTTCACTTATCATAAGTGCAGAGTTCGATCCTCTGGAAGAACATACAGAATGATATAATGAGATATGCCAAGATTACACATAAAGCTATACAGTCTTCCTTGTAATCTTCGTACTAGCAACAAAAATCTTGAATAAGATAAGAAATAAATAAATAAAAAATGAGAGCGTCAGAATTCAAGTTGTACGTCTTCTCTAAAGTAATTGTGATCACAGTTGCGAACATAACCTAGAAACAAAGATATTAAGCATACTTTGATGTTGCAAAAGTAGAAAGGCAAATGCACAGATTTTAGCAATAGAAGAACAAACCAAATCTCTGTCATTAATCTTCTAGTTTGTCAATTGATGTCCCTTCTGCTGACAAAGGGAAGCGAATTTGCAACTAGGAGTTTAGCGTGTTCTTCAAGCAGCCTCAAAAGTCAGTAAATGCACAGCTCACCTTTCACATCTACCTAGAGATTATTTTGCACCTAAAACATTAACTGCGTGATAAATTTTCCAGTAGGTATTTGGTGGGAAAACCTGCCTTTGGCGACGGCATATACTCCTTGTCCAACTGGGCTCTTTGAAAACTACACGAAAGGTGATATCTGCATCATTGATAGCCCACCGAACTTTGATTATCGTCCATTTGTATCTCATCATAGTCAACTCGGCCATCAAGCTGCAACTTATTGCTTAACAGCTTTGTCAGATATCATTGAATACTCTGACTGACTCACCAACGTGCATGAACTTTAATCGCTTCACGTTTGATCTAAGATCAGCCTCCAAAAATAAAATAAAATAAAATAAACATGGCCGACATGTTAACTCGTATGAGATTTATGGCCCAACTTAAATACTTTATGTTAGAATTGTCTTTCTCACCTTGACACCACATTTGGTTCATGGAATTTATAGGCTTTCGTGGACACCAAGGTGGCTTCGAATAGATCTGTGAAGTTTGGGGTAGTGGTCATACCATCATAATGCACCCGTTCTTGTTGGTCTTCTTTCTCCCCTCCGTTGTTTTCCAGAACCCTAAGCTCCAATCCTTCCTTGCATTAAGTGCAGCTTTAGCCAGTGTGATTTTTATGTTTTTCTTGAATAGTATGGACAACACAAACCACTAAATAGATAGTGCTTACCCCAGCAATAGGAAATGGCATTTTGGGGGACCATTGTAAAATGCAGTGAGTATTAAAAAAAATAAAAATAGAAAAATAGTAGTCACTAATTACTGATGTAGCAGATTTAAATGCAAACTAATAGTTTGCTTACAAAGGAAATAATTAAAGTGCATGGGACACTCACAGATTAGTACCAGATTTAGCTGCAAACTAATATTTTGTAGGTGGGGTTAAGCCAATATCACCCAAGTAAAGGGAATCTAGTTTTAGCAAATATAAAATGGCATTCATCTTAACATTAGCAATTTACAGGATAAATTTATTATGAATAACAATGACACTCCCTACTCATTCGGCAGTGTTTTCCTTCGTAAAGTTAAGCATATAATATTGTTGATCATTATTAATTTATCTGGAGTTAGATAGCATAAGATCTCAGTTCTAATTTTGCCTTCAAAAAGTTGCTGCTTAATGGCCACCAAATTTGATGTTTATTGTAACGTTGCTGCTCTAGTTTACTGCAGTACGAATGTACAGTTGAGGCTATTGCTGTTTATGCAATTGTTGCTGCTGTGTTTATGCTATGAGTGCTGCTGTAACTCATTAAACGGTTGATATTGTTGTTGTTTATGTAATTATTGCTGCAATGTATTTTGAGGTTTGTGTTAATTTGCTGCTATCTCATTGGTTTGTTGTTGTTGATAGTATGAGGCTAGATCTTGAATTAGCATTCGATTATAAAAATATTACCTTAAACTCGCTAAATGGAACAAAATAAAATTATATATATCTTTATTTTTGTTTAAAATTAAATTATAGTGCCATGTTCATTTTAATAACAATATTATATTAATATGAGATTTAAAAATATTATATTGGGACAAATTCAAGATTTAGTGATATTATTATTTACGTGTTAAATGCAAGCAATATTATAAAAGTAAACTTGAGAGTGAATACAAATATTATTGTGAGCATTTAAACTCCACCAAACATTTCTATAATCAATTCTACTATCAATGCTAACTAACCATGGTATCTTAACAATAACTAGAAGAAATTTATTAGCCATTAATTATCTAAATCATCTTGTTTCTATTATTCGAGCTATCAATAAACAACAATTTGATTAAGGCCAAGTTACTAATTAAATAATAACATTGTTAATACTGTAGTTACGGAGGGACAAAATGTCAACACCATGAAAATGAGTGTGATAATGTTATTTAGGACTATTTGTGACTAAGTAAAGATATTACTATTATTAATGATTCATTTGGTTAGGTAACAAGCAAATTGTAAAAAAAAAGAAAAGGGGTTAATATTTTATTAATGGTTTGTTGATGTGAAATAATAAAATTATTATTTAATATTTATTAATGATTATCATTAACACTTGTTTGAGCCTAATTGCTAATAATGATGGTTCATCAACAATTGGATTGTGGCTAAATAGTAATAGCATTATCAGTTAGGGAATAATAATAAAGGTTAGATAATAATGTTCTAGTGCTAATAGTAAACAACATTATTAAGATGGCCTAGTAATACTATTACTATCAAATGATCAAGCTAGGATTAAATAAATATGTTATTAGTAGGGGTGGGCTAGTCAAGGGGCAATATTACTATTGTAGATAATAGGAATGCATCTTTGGCATGACAATAAATTTTGATATAAATTTATTTGCATCATCAACTCTATAATTAGAATTTGATCTAGTCATGACTCCATGACACTTAAGGAAATGTAAAGACCGTTAAATTTCTAAATTTAAATAAAAGGCACGTTGGTGGTGTCATTATAAATGATACCATCTCACCAAACATTTGGTAAGGAATTAATTCTTCAATCTTTAACACTTGACTACAAAAGTTAGTCAATGTGGCCTTATAGCTAATTAAATCTGGTGGAGCTCCCTGTTCATTATAATATTATCAAATAGTGTTAGGATTTAGAAGTTGTATTATGCAAACATGGTTGGTTGTGTTTGTGATAGGTTATAAACCTATGTTTAAAAAAAAAAAATTGTTACATTTTGTAGTGGAAATCTTAGGCATGACACACCCCCTCTCTCCAAGAAATTATGAAGATTGTATGATAGAAAATTTAGGCATTTAATGTGCTCAAAAAAATTTAGTTTTGTTAAATTGCATAGAAATCTAAAATTTAAATATTGTTTTATCATAGGAAAAGAAAGGAGAAAGCTGGGGAATTGATAAGCTTAGTGAAGGAAATATCAATAGTTACTAAAGAGGTGATAGTAAGTTTAAAAGGGATATTCTTGGAGGTTCAATAATATTCTTTTGGATAGTATAATATTTATATGATTGTCACTTTGGGAGTCGTTAATTTAACTATATTTTTAACAAACTTGAAATAATTAATCTTAGTGCTAGAGATATTAATGATTTTGACTGTGTATAGAGAATATCAGTCATCTACACATCATCAAAATAATACCAAATGAAATATATTAGTTCCCTTTAAGTGTAATATAATTTTTTTCAAAGGATTTAAGTTTTTAGTAATTGATATTGTCCAACTATCCAAACCAAATTATTTTTACATATCATAAATGGAAAGATATGTGTTTTATCTAGATAGACATGAAGAATTAATGGTAGCTACAATAGAATCACTCTCACATTATTCATATCACATTAGTCTTGAAATGATTTGTATATCTTAGAACCTTCCCCTTGTAATGTAATTAAGAAGTGAGATCAAATTAACTAGCAAATGAATTTGATATTTGTCTACTTGTCTTAGTTGTAGCCTCACATATTTTCTAAGAGGATTTTCTACAAATTTTAGTTGTAGCCCTTTTTGTGCATTACGAGTTTCTACAACCAAAATTTGGCTACTAAAGGATGACTTTTAGTTATCTTTTGGAACAATCCACATCAAGAAAAATGGAGTCTAGTGTAGTGGTGATAATAAATGATATTGTGTTAGGAGTTTTGTATATCTTGTCGATAATAATTTGATAACTTTTCTAAAGAATAATCATTCTTATGTCAACCATTTCACACTCCAGTACTCAAAATTATTCAAGCATTCCTTCAAAGTCTAGTTGAATGATTAATCTTGATGAATGGTTTGTAATTGAGAACCCACATTGTTAATTTTTTGATTCCTCTAATGAATGAAAAAAGAAAATTATTGTTATCAATAATTCACATTTCCCTTTTTTTTTTAAATGAGAGAGGATAAGTTATTAAACAAAGTTGGAGTTTTTTTTCTAGTAACTTAGATGTGGTGTCAATAACACTACTCAATCCATGGTTTGAATTACTTAAGGTTAGGGGGGTGGAGTTGAAGATTCCCACTAGCATAGAAATTCAATAAGAAGATTTAAGTTTGGAGTTTTAATTTTGATGGGTTTTTAAAGATGATGGGGTATACATAGAAAAAGAGAGATGAAGCAATAGGGAAGTAATAAAGTGGGTAGTAGAATAATCTACTTGTACAAGTAATCTTTAGATAGAAGGAACATAATGAGTATTGTGAGAGATATAAAATCTCTCTAATCTACACATTTTCCTATCCAATCTAACTCTATATTTAAGCAATGTGAATTAATTATACGCATGACTTTTATACTTGTAATATAAGGGATCAACCACACTAAAGGAATTGTTATAGTGAATCTAATTTTTTAACTATATTTATTGATTGTAGTATAATTACAAAAATTATGGTCACCGGAGTACTCTACAATGTTAAAAGATTCTCTTAAACTTCAATTTTTGTTATGGGAAGTTCTAAACATCAAATCTTAATTTACAACCTATTCTTTGACATTATTAGAAGCGTAGTTGAAACATAATCCAATAATTTGTCCATTAGAAAATGTAAGAACCCAAACATAACTATATGAAGAGTCCTTACCTTTTGTAATGGCATGCTTGAAAATCTAGAATGATATCTTTATAAAAATTCCTCAACTTGCATCAAGATGAAAAGTACACAGAAACACATCTTTCCATATAGTTTTAAGAGTAAAATCAAGAAAAACAATATTTAATTTGACTTCTTCAAAAAAAGTTACATCATATTTCCAATTATTAATAACTTGCATGATTTTATTATTTAAGGTGAAATGCAAATCTATTTTGAATTGCATTAAAGTTATCATCGGTGATGATATTTTGGATACAAAGTTGCGAAGATCGATTTTTCCTACAAACTTGTTATTGATTTTGTGAGTACCCCTCTATTTATGCTTATGCTTTCCGTTGATACTTTCTTATACTGTTAGACTTTGTTGTTTTGTTGGATACTTGGATCGCTGATTTTGAGCGATGATGGATAATTGTATGACATGATGATACTCTGTGTGATGTTTATTGATTTCAGACTTGATATGATTTAGTGTAGATGGTTATTTTCAGTTGTTTATGGATATGCACATGTTTATGATGGACTAACAACATGTATTGAGTCAGTTTTCTGTGAGTGTATTGGTGTGGAGAACAGAATCGCATCACTCGCTTGCGAGTGCCCTGCGATATCTGTGATTTTCTCCGCACGGTGTGTTTGTTTTAATGCTTTATATATATATACATGCATGTACATTGTTTGCTTGGTTGCAGGATTTGCAGGTACATGACACCGACTCCACCTGTGTAATCAGGTCTGAGCGTGTCAAGACTCAACGGAATTGTTGAATGGGAGATAGTAGTTAGGTTAATCCTAGTCCGGTCTTTAACCCTAGTCTTAGTACAATGTCAGTTTTCAGTTTTGAGTCATAGGTTGTAATGTGATTCTGTTGGTTATATTATTTGAAAAGGTAAATTTGCTTATGTTTTATTGTTAATCATTGTGTTTTATTTATTGTTATTAATTAATATTTAAATATGATTGAAATTTATTTATTTAATAATTTAATACATTAGTTAGTTTAATTAGTTAAATAGTTGATCTTTAAAAGGATTTAACTATTTAATTAAATAAATTAATTAATTAGATTAAATTATTAAGTGCATAAATTATATTGTGTTTAAATAAATTAAAATAAAAAAATTAAAAAATAAAATAAAATTAATTAAGTTGCATGTGTTTTGAAAGAAAATTAATTTTAAATTTCAAATTAAATAAATTAATTGAAATTGCATGCAAAATTATTGAATGGCAAAACTGCCGAGAGGTGGAGAAGATATTTTCTCAACAACCTCTCGACATGTCTATGAGTGCCATAATTGCAAAAGATTATGGGATTTTCTTACGGAGGTTATTGAGGATCTCGGGAATTGCACGGGGTTATTCTACTACCTCGGGGAAATTTTCTGGGCACAGACAAAAAAACTTCTTTACTGTGAATTTTTTTTATATTCTTAAGATCGGTTATCTCTCTGGGGTTATTATATTCTTTGTGGAAGTTATCTTGCTTGAGAGGTTTGTTTGATTGGATATTTGTGGATCTCGGGATTCTTGGAGAAGCTTTTGGAATTTACTATCTACAGGCAGAGGTTACACTTCTACAGATTGATCTTCAAACACTGGACATTAGGTATTCTTCTTGTTTTTCATTTTATTCCTTTGTAAAACCTTCTGTTAATTATTCAAATTTCAAGAATCAAGATTAGGGAAATCATGAAAGAAAATTTAAAAGAAAATGTTGTTGGTTCAGATTTTATAGCAAAATATCTGTTCTTGGTTGTTTGAGAAAAGAAGTCTTTTTTTTTTTGAAGAATCTTGTTAAAAAAAAATATATTTATTTTACTGGAAATTACTGCTATTATTTGGTATAAATTTACTCTGGCAACCAAATGTATTCAGAAAGAAAAGAAAATAATTTTCCCTTCTTTTCCTGTGAATTGATTCAGTAAATTTTCTGTGTATTTATATTTTTTAATATTTTATTTGTTTTGTTTTTTTTAAAAAATATATATATTATTGAAGAAAGTTATGGAAATTGTTTTTGTTGAAAATCCGCCGTACGGAATAAATTCCGCCGGCTGAATTTCGTCTAAAATTCGTGTAAAAAAAAAAATAGCGGATTAAAATCCGCGTTAAAGATTGTATTACAGATTTTTATTTGTAAAAAAATTTTTTTACATAGGGTTTGGGGAGGGCCGAAACCCTCCCCTTACCCTCGTTGGAGCCGGGCACTTAATGGTTGGTGCAAGACAACAAACCGGTGAGGACACAAGAGTTCTAAGGGTCGCCATGGCTGGGAAAACATCCCAATAAACTCTATTCAAATCTTGTTTAAAAAATGAAAATGAAATTTATCTTATTATTTACACCGGTGAATGAAATTTGATTTTATTATTTCATACTATGAATGAACCGATTTTTATTATATTATAAGTTTGTGATTAATAATCATTTATTATATATATGTATATATATATATATATATATAATTATAATATTGCATAAGAAATATTATTTTAATTATGTGGGATTATTAGAAGAATAAATATGTATTTATGAAATTATTATTATTTTTCTTTATAATATTATTTATATATTTACATTTGTTTAAATGTTTTTATATAAATATTTGTGAGGTTTAAAAAAAAATATTTGATTAAATGTCTAGATGTTTAGATATTTATATTCATTAAAATATTGGAATTGTGAAAGTGTTTTATATGATTACATGTAGAATTTGAGGAAATTAGAAGAGTGATATGAAAGAAACAGTTACATTTATTGTTTTCAAATTAATCTTTTATTTAAGTGATTTGCAAATATGTTTCATTCAAAATTTTTATATATGGATTTAAAATATCCAAATGATAGATATGTATTCCCATTTGCTTTAAATTATTTCATTACCTTCTGTGATTGGGCAAGTTGGGAAAAGTCTCTAAAACAAATCAAGTCTTCCAGATCAACTGGGTAAAAAGGGTATTATTGTTTTCAAAATATTTCTTATTGACTTGGGTTTGTGCAAGAATTAAAATGGTGTTTAATCCTGTTATGACTTGTTTATTATTGTGCATATGGTAAACCCTAGTCCTGAAAATATAGTATCTTTGTTATGTTTAGGGGAGTGGCTAGTCGTAAGGGCTGACACACAAAGTGGTGTCAGGGTAACTTACGATTAGTTAAGTAAGTCAGTGAAAACTAAAGAACACAGTAGATAGATCTAAAACATGTAATAAGATGCTTATGCCTCTCTTATGACTCTTGAGCTTCTTTAGTCATGAGTATAAGATGAGAAGGCCTGGAATGGCAAAATCGGTGTCTCGTTTCTTTAAGAGGCATTCGATTCCGCAACTGTATGTAATAGGGGCCGGGTTTCGTAAGAGGTTACCAGGGTAACCCAAGGATTGGGGGCCGGGACCTAGGAAGAAACACCAGGGTAACCATTGCATCGTTGTGATGACACTCCACCTAGAATAACAGTTAAACCATGAGTTTGTGTTTCAAATCAAATGTCAAATCTGGAAGTAATGTAACCAATAGTGTGTATGTACTAGTGTCTAGGGTTAGTAGATTTGGTCTAGGTAGCCTTATTACTATCTCCTAGCACGGGGGGTGGACCTACGGGTACCACATGGTTGGGTGGAACGTGCACCTTACTCCGTTGGGTCCCCTGTATGTTCGTTGCATTGAGCGCTTCATGGATGGAGAGCTCGCACTTGGATTCCTTCTATTTCTTCATCATTGTATATTGTAAGACTTGAAATGTAAAAACATCCCTCAATTGTATAAGAGGAGATCATTTGTAAAATTGTAACTGTTATTGAACTATCTCATCAGATGGATGAGCAATGTAATATCTTATCAATGCAATGTATGGAAAAGTATTTGTACTTTAATATATCTTGAATGGAAATTTAAATTATATGTAATGTTTGATTTATGTTATGATTTTAATTGGGAGCAATGCGAAGTACATAAGTCGCTTAAGGAAAACTCAAGGTAGTGTAACGTCGATTAACCTAAGAATGTATGCAATTAATTAACATATTATTAACACTTTAAAAAAATTATTACACTTTTATATCACTTTTCATACATTCTTAGGTTATTTAGACGGGGCATTACAGATTGGTATCAGAGCCAAGGTTACAAAGACTGGACGCTCTGGGTAATCTAGAGCCCATTAGGTTGACCTAGTACGTAGTGTCGCAACTGATAACCTTGGTTGAATAGTATCTAAGACTCGTAATTGTCTTGTGTAGGAACATGCCTAGGCGAGGAGGAAGAGGTCGTGGTAGAGGTAGAGGTGGAGGCCGAGGGCCAATCCCTCAGGTTACTCCCGTTCCTAGCCCTCACCATAGTGACCAAGCAGATCAGATGGGTCAGAGAAATGAGGGGCAGAATTTTGAACAGTCAGCAGTAGAGGGTACTCAGATACGTCATTTACTAGAGGAGGTCCTAGCTTGTCTTGGACCTAGACAGGTAGATGAGCAGGAGGTTGTCAGAGAGAGGGATAGATCCCCTAGGAGAGTAGATGACACAGCACATCAGGATGCTATCATTGCTGGTCACATGAGGGATTTACTGAGAGCACGTCCTCCTACCTTTGATGGTTCAGGAGGAGGATTAGAGGCTAAGACCTGGCTACTAGATTTGGGTAGGTGCTTTGCTATGCACCCTTATGGTAGCAATACCCGTGCCAGATGCGCCATTATGCACTTCTGGAGAGGATTCGCTTCTACATGGTGGAAGCCTTTGAGGAGCGTAAGCTCCACATAGATATCAGGTTCGTTGTCTTGGGGAGATGTTTCTCGAGAGGTTCAGAGCACGGTTCCTTTCAGAACACTGGAGACAGCGTAGGGCTGATGAGTTCCACGATCTACGTCAGTTGGCTCTTTCTGTAGAGCAATACGAACGTAGGTTCTACGAACTCAAGTAGTATGCTGGTATTGGCGATGATGAGCCTATGCTAGTACAACATTTTATCAGGGGCTTAAACGCCCGTATCAGTGGTGGTGTCCGAGTCTTTGAGCCAAAGACTATGGAAGTCGCAGTGGAGAAGGCTCGCATAGTTGAGGAGAACCTTATTATGGCTTTAGGTGGGCACACAGGAGTGCAGATTGGGAGTGCTCCTGCAGCAGGTTTTAGTCCACGTGGTGGACAGGCACAGACAGGTGGTTCTTCTAAGAACCAACAGACACCCAAAAAGGGTGGGCAGCAACAACAGCGAACAAATCAAAAGAACAACAACCCACAACCACAGCAAGATTATAGTCCTCAGAGTGTGCAGCCTACGATCAGCAGGGGTAGTTTCCAGCAATCCAATGCACCTTTGGGTGGCAGAGGATTTGGTAGAGGCACAGGTATAGGATGTTATTCGTGTGGGCAGCAGGGACACATAGCTAGGCAGTGTCCGATGAGAGGTTCTACTGGTTTTGGGCCTCTACCTACTGTTTCAGAGCCTACAGTGGGAGATGCAGGCAGGTCACATAGGGTATTTACTGTGGTGGGTAACCACCAGGGTGAGCACCAAGGTGTAGTTGGAGAGGTTCCTGAGGGAGGACCGGCATCGTTCTTTGGGAACCGTGTACGTCCATCTACATCGGGAGTTGATCCTCAGGGGTCAAGACGTTGACTGAGTACTTATTCAGAGGGATCTTAGTGGCTAGTATTTTATTTCTTAGAAGAACCTATTTTACATGTGTATGTGTTATTTGTTTGCTACTAGCAGGCTTCCAGGAGTAAGCCTGATCCTAGGGGGGGAGGATGTAGTACCCCTCCGTTTATGCTATGCTTTCTGTTGATACTTTCTCATGTTGTTAGAGTTATGTTGTTTTGTTGGATATTTGGATCGCTGATTTTGAGCGATGATGGATTATTGTATGACATGATGATACTCTGTGTGATGTTTATTGTTTTCAGACATGACATGATTTAGCGTAGATGCTTAATTTCAGTTGTTATTGCTATGCACATGCTTATGATGGACTAACAACATGTATTGAGTCAGTTTTCTATGAGTGTATTGGTGTGGAGAACAGAATCGTATCACTCGCTTGCGAGTGCCCTGCGATATCTGTGATTTTCTCCGCACGGTGTGTTTGTTTTAATGCCTTATATATATATATGCATGTACATTGTTTGCTTGGTTGCAGGATTTGCAGGGACATGACACCGACTCCACCTGTGTAATCAGGTCTGAGCGTGTTAAGACTCAACGGAATTGTTGAATGGGAGATAGTAGTTAGGTTAATCCTAGTCCGGTCTTTAACCCTAGTCTTAGTACAATTTCAGTTTTCAGTTTTGAGTCGTAAGTTGAAATGTGATTCTGTTGGTTATATTATTTTGAAAAGGTAAATTTGCATATGTTTTATTGTTAATCATTGTGTTTATTTATTGTTATTAATTAATATTTAAATATGATTGAAATTTATTCATTTAATAATTTAATACATTAGTTAGTTTAATGAGTTAAATAGTTGATCTTTAAAAGGATTTAACTATTTAATTAAATTAATTAATTAATTAGATTAAAATAGTATGCATAAATTATATTATATTTAAATAAGCTAAATTAGAATATAAAAATAAAATAAATAACAAATTAAGCTGTAATGTGTTTTGAAAGAAAATTAATTTCAAATTTTAAAATTAAATAGATTATTTGAAATTGCATGCAAAAATATTGAATGGCAAAACTTGCCGAGAAGTGGAGAAGATATTTTCTCAACAACTTCTCGACAAGTGTATGAGTGCCATAATGGCAAAGGTTGTTAAAATATTTCACGGAGGATATTGAGGATCTCGGGAAATTGTACGGGGTTATTGGATTGCCTCGGGGAAAATTTTTCTGGGCACTGGCAAAATTATCTTTTTTCTTCTCTGTGTGTAAAAATCCAAAATTTCTTAAGAATTGGTATTCCTCTCTGTTGGGGTTGTTATCTCTTTTGGAAGATCCTTTAAAGAATCTTGGAAGTTGGTGGTTTGGATATTTGTGGATCTCGGGATTCTTGGAGAAGCTTTTGTAATTTACTATCTACAGGAAGAGGTTACACTTCTACAGATCTTCAAACACTGGACATTAGGTATTCTTCTTGTTATTCATTTTATTCCTTTGTTAAAAAAAAAAAACCCTTCTGTTAAATACTCTAATTTCAAGAATCAAGATTAGGGAAATCATGACAGAAGATTTAAAAGAAATTGTTGTATGTTTAGATTTTACTGTTCTTGATTGTTTGAGAAAAGAAGTCTTTTTATTTGAAGAATCTTGTTTAAAATATATATATATATATATTTTATTAGAAATTACTGCTATTATTTGGTATAAATTTATTCTGGCAATCCAAATGTATGCAGAAAGAAAAGAAAATAATTTCCCCTGTTTTTCCTGTGAATTGATACAGTGAATTTTCTGTGCATTTATATTTTAATATTTAAATTGTTTTTAAAATTATATATATTATTGAAGAATTTAACAAATTATTTATATTGAAAATCGCGTGCGGAATAAATTCCTTGTGAATTTTAAATCTAAGAACTCGTGTAAAATAATGATTAAAATCCGTGTTAAAATATTGTATTAAAGATTTTTATTTGTAAAAAAAAAATTTAATTACATAGGGTTTGGGGAGGGCCGAAACCCTCCCCTTACCCTGTTATGGGAGCCGCAGCCCCCATGGCTGCGCACAGTAGCCACCAGGGCTGTTGGGCGCAGCCCTAAGGGCCGTGCGGGCTGGGCGAAAACATCCCCAATAAACTCTATTCAAATCTTGTTTAAAAAAAAACGAAAATGAAATTCGATTTTATTATTTCATACTGTGAATGAAATTCGATTTTTTATTATTTCATACTGTGAATGAAATCTGATTTTTATTATATTATAAGTTTGTG
>VDFB02217012.1:0-14084 GCA_007258455.2 Sequoia sempervirens
CTAAAATAGAGTTTCCCCCAAAATTTGGCCAAACCCTAAAAATGCCACTCACAAAATATATTTTAAAAACATTTGGAAGATATTCCCAATTTTTAATTTAAAAGCAGATTTCTAATTTCTAATTCAAACTTCATGCATTTTCAAAATTCATTAAAACAAAAGAATACAAATTTTGCAAAGAATTTACTTTATCAACAATTTCAAAAGTGAAATTAAACACACATTATCATTTATTTATTTATTTATTTTAATTTAACTTTAAGTATCCAATGTGATTTCCATTTTTAATTTAAATTTGAATCTAGATATACAATAATGCCAAAGCAGCTATTTCATTTAATATATCACCATTAATCTAATTAATTAATAAACTCAATCTAATTTTATTAATTAATCAATAAACTTATAATTATTTTATTAATTAAATCAAATAAATCAATAAAATAATTAATGTTTCAACATTGCAACTGAATACATTTAATCATCAGTTAAATTACGCCTAACATTTAGTAACCTTTATAATTTGAAATTAAATAAATACTCAAGGTGAAAAGGACCAAATAAACCAACTAACCCGACAACAACCTGACAACACGCTATGACTAGGGTGACGACTTGGCATGGAAAACCTAGCTACTATCTCACAATCAATTTTCGTTGGTTAATGGACACACTCAAACCTGTGAACCAGGTGGAGTTGATGTCATGTACCTGTCAACCTGCAAACAAAGAGTATATCAACATGCATATATATATAATATGATCAAACATGTCGTGAAGAGGAAATTTAAGAATCATAGGGCACTCGCAAGTGAGTGATATAATCCCATTCCCTTCACCAATACACAATTACTAACTGATGATTCTACCATCAATGATATGATCACAAGCATAAAATATCGTTAAATCAAATATCTTCTAAGTTAATCCAAAATATGCCATAAAGATAACATCAGAATAAAATATCATCACATAAAAATATAATGTTTACAACGCTTAACAAGTAATGGTCAAAGTAACAAGTTCCAAAGTCGAAAGCATAGTCAAACACAATCATAACAGGAAGAACATCGTTCCTGGTCAGAGCGAGAAGGGGTGTTACACCACGACACAAAACAAAAACTAAAAATAAGGATGTTCAAAAGAAAAAGAAGGATGTTCAAAAGAAGAAGGATGTTAGAAAGGAGACACCTACACCTAGGCATTTAGGAAGATTAAAAAAATAAGGTGTCATGAGGGGAAGTGTGGAGAAACCTGAGGAAGAGGAAAAGGGAAAAGAACAGTAGGAGGAAGATGTCATGATAGTAGAGACAAACTTTGAAGGGAACGGAAATATCCCTGGTAATGTAAATATACCTGTGAAGATGAAGATATATGTATCTACTACTTCTGATTTAGAATCAGAAGATGTGTTTGTTGCTAAGAAAACATAAAAGAAAACACTAGGTAGTCCCACCTATGAAGACAATGAAGGAGGAGGTAATGAGCAGTTTATGGAAATAGAGGAAATGCATATAGAAGAAAGAAATGCTAGGAAGGAGCTCCTAGAAGCCTTGGACATGATCAAATATTGGAAGAGTTAGTCAAGAGCTATGAAAATAAAGATAAGGAAAGGGAAAAAAATACAAGAAATGGAGGAAAAATTGCAAACATATGGCCATTGTACTAAACTTTATTTATTAGGACAACTAGCCATTAATAAGTATGGGGATGGAGAACTAGTAGTACCAGATTAGGGACCTCCTCCCATAAGAACTCTAATTCACCATACAACCTTGTCACTTGGTTATCAGCTATGGAGAGTGATTGATGAGTTTGCACAAGAAAAGGAAAAGTGGAAGAAAGAAAAAAAAGTTTTGATTGAATAACATGCTAAGGATCTAGAAAAGAAAGAGATTGAGTTAAGAAAATCAGCAGTTAGGTTGGAAGAAGTGGCAAACAAAGTTTCACAGATCATAAGATGCAGACCTCTAGCAAGGAAATATGCATTATTTTTGTAGGAAATATTTTTGAGTTTTTAGTTTAGTAGGCTAATTAGTAATTAGTCAGTTTGGATGAGAAATTTTTTTGAGTTTCTTAATGTTTTTTCTAATTCTACACTTGAGGAGTAGGATCAATTGTGTGAATAAAATTTACACAATTATGTAGTTTCAGATGAAATAGAGTGGAATCCTCTGATATTTGTAGGGTATCTCCAAGTAAGAGCACTAGCATCTTATTAAAAAATGTAAGAATATGAGGAGAGAGAGAAATTAGTTGCTCTCCCCATAAGGAAGGAATCTAAAGACCTTGATGCATTTATAGGTGAATGGTTGAAACTCCTAGATCATAAAGGTGTAGACAGAATAATTATGAAACTAAGGACAACATACTACAAAAGAATGCAAATATTAATTGTGGGTTTGGGTCAACAATGCTATAGTTATATGCATAGCAGATGGATCATCTTGACTTCAATGTTGCAAAGAAAGAACTTCATTCCATGTACAATTTTACCACCATGCTTGAAAGGGTACATAGATACATGAGAATTAGTGCAAACATAGAAATTCATTGGGTACCACTTAAATTTCATCCACTTATGCTACTCTATCCAGTTCCACATTAGTCTAGGGAAAAAGGTGAGGAATGTGAGAAAGTTGGGAATATCAAAATGAGGCAACTTGCAACTTATAGAGGTTTCTACTTAAAGCAGATCAAGGGCATTGATGTTGTCATGGACCATAGGGAGATCACCCTGCGATATAATTTGTACCCCTAGTGTTTCTCTTGAGGACAAGAAAAAGTATAGTTGGGGGGAATGATAGATTCAGTTATTAGCCTATTTTTTGTTGCTTTTATGCATAATTTCAGACATTTTTAGATATAGCTTTCAGACAATAGTCCTATGCTATGCTATCTTTTTCCTGTTTATTATACAACCTTGGACCTAAATCATAGTAATGGAAATATGGTTATAATATATAGTAGCATTGCATAGTTTATATGTGAGTATGCATGAAATATGGATGGAATTTTGTGTTTAATTATGCTAGTTAGCTTTGTGTATATGTTTATGGATTAACCTCTTACAACTCACAAAGAACTGTAGCACATAGCAATTGGAAGTTGTAACCCACAAAAAAAGGAAGAATGGGACAAGAAAACATAGGAAGTGCCAAATTAAGCTGAATACAATAACTATTGTATGAAGACACCTGATGGAGTTGAACGTGCATCATTATGACAAGTTAATAAAGCATTGGAGAAGAAGAACTCTTTTTTTTATATGATTTTGAATAACTATTAATTTTTGTGTTATACATGCAATTCTATTTTACAAAGTTCTAGTTATATCAGGATTCTTCTTTCTTTTCAGTTATAGTTTAAACAATTCAATCTTAACTATATGCTTTGATATCTAGGAGTTGAAGTTAATGATTGTAGTTAGTTGTTGCTTAGAATAAACACTCTTGTGCTTGTATATATCTAATGGACGAGTCCTTAGATAAGTTAGTTGATTTCCAAATTTTTTTTTATCAATTTCTTTTCAGTTTCAATTTTTATCTATATACATGTTGATTACTGAAAATTATTTCATTGAATACATTATGTGAAGAAGATTTTGTGTAGATTTTTTGTGATATGTAATGATTGAAGTTCAATTTTACATGGATGCATAGAATTTGATATTTAAATTTGGTTCTAGTTAAGTGAGGATAGCCACTTGAGCAGGCCACTCAAGGTAACTATTCTTCACTTCATTTATAGTTGTTTATGTTTTTTTTAGCTAGTTATCTCTATTTATCATTGTCTCATAAATTTCATGTAAGATAGAATGGAACCTTATATTTTGATTATCAATAATGAATACTCATGAGCATGCATGAATTTGGTTGATTTGTAGTACTTTGGAGGTTAGAGTAAGTTTAATTTCTAGTTTGAGTAGTTTTGAGTTGGTACAGTAACTCTTTGTTAGTAGTAGTTTAGTTATAGGTTAAGTTGTAGGTACTTGTAGCCATTAGCTCTAGTTTGTTTCTTTCACTGTTATGCAATTCTATAAATTTCTGGAAAGTAGAACACCTTGAATAGGATAACCTAGGTAGCCTTAAGTCTCTAAAGGCACATACAATGCAACACCATCAAAATTTTTCAAACCTTGGGTTGACATTTTAATGTAGTCTTTGCAATGTTGAGTGAATTGTTCAACTAGACATACCTTTGAATTGTGTAGGTTCTACAAAGTTTACAATACATTAGGTTAAACTCTACAATGTGTTTAGCCACAATTTACTATTTAGTGGTCCATTGGACATTGGTTAAATATTTTATGTGTGGGATACATAGGATAAATATTTAATATTTATGCTAACTATTTAATTTTTGGGTTCAATGGTCTTGTTCTCTCATCATATCGAGCTACATGATTTAGCCAATACCACTTTTTTAAAAGTTTTGATCTATAAAAGGAAGAACATGTTTGGTTATTGATATTGGCTATTATTTGTGTTGTGTTGTCTTATATATTATATATGAAGCATTTCTCATAGGATGTATGGCTATATGGCTATCCATTATGTTTAGACACATGGAGAATATTTATTTTTTACAAGAATTAATGGATAATATATAAGTGTACTGTAATTATAATTTTCTTAATGTTTAATAATACATTGAGCATGGATGGATTTGAGGGTTGGGATTCTACCTCATGAGGGTTATCCTTGGTTATTTCTTATTTGATTTGATGGAATTTTTGTCTATTATTTTTTATGGTGGATTTTGAATGCTTGTTTGCATATTTTTCTCTCTTGGGTTATGTAGAAATGGTTTATATTTCTACAAGTTTCCTTTTATAAAGAACATTTTATACCTTTGGAAAGGTACACTATATTAAAGGATTAAGAAATTGGCTTCCTAATATCTTCCATTCTATATGGAATTCAAAACATAGAATTATAGTTCTTAGTACCCTATAATTAATTATATGTACTAGAACATATTATCCTCATTATAATCTATATACACTTCAACACGTAACTATATCCACTAGGATATTATAAAATATTAATGGAACAACTAGTTGATCACATTATGTATGCTAGTCAAGGACATATATGCTATAGTCCATGAAAAGAGTGAAGTTAAAAATAGAAACAAAACCAAATTATATCCAAAATAAGAATTATACCACTATCTTTGATTGAGAAAACTAAGTGTTCAAATTTGAGTTGAAAACATACAACCAATGCAAACCTAGTGTGCATGTTTGTTTGGATATGCTCATAATATGTTGATGTTGGATTGATATTAGAGTTTTTAATGTGGTAGAACAAACCTACTTGGATTCTCTTCTATTGAAAATGGTTTGAGAAGGTGTGGATTTATATAATTATTGAGGTAACATGAATGGTTTAGATCTTTTTGGAATAGATGTCTAGGATTAGAAGTGAGATATTTTTATTTTAATTTGAGAGGTTGGGGACAATTAAATATAGGTGGTTCATGGATGGAGCATTGATATTGAATGGTTTGAATGGGTGGTTGAGATTGAGAGTAAATATTTTGATTGAAGGTAGTTGGAGATGAATGGATAGGATTTGTCTCATTAATTTGATGGCTAGGACTAAGTGTTGATTTTATTTTATATTAATGTGTTTGGTGGCATGTTAACTTATAGATTTATAAAAAATAATAGTGGTACCTAGGTCTTTGTATGGATCATGAATTGTTATTTACAAGTTTTTGACATCAAAGGGAACATCCCAATTGGTCATAGAAGAGTCACATGATCATTAGGTCATTCATCCCATGCTATGTATCCTAGTTTATATGTTAATTTAAGTCCTCTTATATGTAGCCAAGGAAGTGTAAAAATTTCAAGGTGAAAATATATAGTCCAAAACCACTATGTATAAGTAACTTTTTAATTTTATACTTTACATTGATAGAATCTATGTGTAAGTGAAAGTTATGGGATATTTCCAAGGATTAAAATATTTTCATTAAATTTCAAATAGTGATATGATGATAATTGGATGACTAGGGCTTGAAAATGTGAATGATAATGTCATGAGGAACCCTTGTATCTTGGAATACATTGTCTAATACCTCCCTATGAACACTATATATTTTGAGAAGATTTGTTGATATGTGTGTATGAGTCTTTTCAAATTATTCAAGGAAGTTTTATCTATCAATAATAGTAGGAAATGAAGTATGTTGAATAGTAACCCTCCCATGTTATTTGTTTATGGTATGATGGGGGTTTTAATTTTGATATGTTAGTTTGGGTATGAGATTCATTGATCTTTCAAATAATATAATTTTATTTATGAGTGGTTTGATAATAATGGATATAATGAGTGTGTGTGTCTTGGTTTTGGTTTGATCTAAAATTAGATCTTGATAAATCCCCATTTAGGCATTTAGTAATGATGAATTTTTTCCTTCAACTTCAATATATTCCTTATGGATTGATCCTTGGATATATTTCTTAAGATTCAGAATTTTTTTGGTAGTATTGCCCTTTATGACATTCACAATATTCTTGTTTCTTTTACTAAGTAAGCATAGGATTATTTTCATGAAATTGTTTGGTTAATCTAAATTTCATCATGTTCACTTTAAGTAACTTTTGAAACATCTCCTCCATGAGATTTCTTAGAGGAATATTTTAGTACCTTTTAATTTATTTTTTTGGTTGACCCCTATGTATGGTACCACTAGGGTAGCTTTACATGGCTAAGATATTCACATAATTAATGATTCCATCACCAACCATGTTCCCTTTTTTTCTTAATAAATTGGGTTTATAGTTTTGGTCTCTTCTAAACACTCTCACATTTTATTTGTTGATTAGGGCCTTTTGATGATTTCATTAAAGGACACCACTAAATGGACATGTAAGTGAACAACCAATTTAGGACTAAGTTTCGTGAAAAAGATATAGAAAAATTATTTTTTAGGTATAGGCCATGAGAACCTATTTGTAAGGATCCTCCATCATTGTAGAAAGTAAGATAAGATATTTCTATTTGTTTGTTTCATTCTAGATAGATCAATAATTATGATTTTGTGGTTTATGTCATAAGAAAATTATTTCACATGTTTTGCACTAAGTTGGAAAATGACATGATGAAACCTTTGATCAAGTGGAAGAACCATTCAAGATCTTGCCTACCTAGGCTTATTAGAAAATGATAGATTAGGAAATCATCCTTATAGGGAACCTCATTGCATACCATGTTTAATTATTTGACATGATCATAAGGTTCTCCCCTTCTCTTATTTCATTAAATTTAATAAATTTTGAACACAAGGAAATAGGGTTCCACCTTTTTGTAGATGGAACTAAAGGGATTAGGACCTATTTCACTCTAGTTCATTAGGAAACCAAGATCCCTCAACCAAGTGACTCAATTGAGGACCTCCAAGGATACACTACAAGGGTGGTGTGGTTTCCTTAAGTGTGATTAAAAGTGGTTTCGCCACTAAGTGAATGCTTAGAAATAAATAAATGAAAGTAATATGCAAATCTAACTATGTGACCTAGAAAATGAAACTTTAAATTAGAATGAGAAACTGAGGGTAAACAAAGAAGCACCTAGAAGAATGGAGATGTCCAAAACAAGGTATGTAACTCTGAAATTATGACTTTTTATGTGCACTAGGACTCATATGCCAGACTAGGGAGTTTAGTCCTACTACTAGAATCTGGGTAGAATCTAGAATCTTCAAATGGAAAATCAAGATCTATAGAAAAATGTTGAAAAAGGGTATAGTGGGACTCATACACCCAAGGTGGTGATTTAGTCCTAGTATTAGGGTTTGAGGGTATGCGCAGGATTATCATGGACAAAATAGGCCCTTAAGTGGCAAAAAATTCAAAAAAATCAGAGTTAGGCAACTTGACATAAAAATTTGAATAAGTTATCTATATTATTTCAAAAATATGTGAGAATAGAATCTATAGCAAATTGAATGTAGTTTCTAAACTACAAGGTTTATTTAAAATATATATATATGTATATATATATTTGGAAAATTGAAATTTCAATGCAATGAGTACTTAAATTTAGGGAAAAAATAAGAAGTAGATACGTATAGCCACGACCACAATAAAATGATATTAATATTTTTTGTAATTTAGATATAAGTAAGGGGACTTCGTGTGTCACATTGATGCATATTTTTTTGTAATTTTTCCAAAGTAAATAATTAATTATGATTTTTTATTACAAATTTTAATTTAAAATGTGGAAAACTTCTAGGTATGTCGACCACTATGCTTGGTCAAAACTTCCATGAAATTCAATTTAATTTTTATTGTCTAAGGTATACAAAGCATATAATGTGACACATGTTTCATATTCAAAAATTGTGATACCATTTGAAAGCTATAGATCTTTTTCAATCAGCCTATCAATTAGGACTTTAGTCATAATTCAAATAGAAAATGAATAATAATTATTTATTAAATTCAAAGTAAAGCATAATTTATATTGGTGGAAAGCCGATAATCTCCTTCAAAAACCCTTTTCATTTCATCAATTTTGGGTTAAAAAAAAGTCGTCAGCCACATACCCATCATATCGCCACTTTTTCGCCCATCATGATCCTACACATACCCTTGATTGAAACTTTTGTATCCTTGAATTATTTGTTGTCACTTTTGTCTTGTCCAATCTTCAAGTCTGAAAACTTTGAATTATGTTTTGTAGGTGAGTTTCCATGAAGATGACAACTTTAACAACTTTCTTCAATCTTGCAACTTTTTCTTTAAAGGATCTTCAAGCTCTAATCAATAGATTTGCAATCACACATGAAGAGGGAAAAATTTGGTTGCATTAGGGAATAAGGTTTTCCTTGGTCAACCTTGTTTGGGTAATTAAACCTTGAAGTGAGATGAAATAGAATGAAGGAATAATGAATGAACAATATGCAATGTTACAACTCACCAAACCCTTGAAATAAAGGTTGTAATCTTGTGTGAAATGGCTCCAATGGATGTGGATCTTGATTCTTGATCTTGATGTGAGATAATGTCTTTGAATTCTTTGCTTGAATCATCAAAACCTTCATCACAAATGTTTGCTAAAAAACACACATGATGCATGAGGACTTTGACATGATGCTTGAATCTTAAATGTTGCTCCAAATGCTTGATAATTTACTCTTGAATAATCTTGAATACTTTAAATTTCTACATCACACTTGCTCGTGAAAATTTCTATATGACTTGTAAACTTGCTAGCTGAAAACATGTGAAATAACCTTGTATTTATACTTGTTTATGCCAAATTTCATGAAATTAAAACACTACAAGCCAACATTATATCTAGGACAATAAAATCCTACCAAGAATTTGATTCAAAATAGGTCCTAGTTAAAGTGGGACGCATACACCACCTTGGGTGTATGAGTCCCAATCTCTTAAACACAGGACACAAACTCCAAGAAAGGTCTTGTTTATAGCAATGCTTAGAATCAAGTTTCGAGACCTAGGTGGGACCCATACACCCAAGGTGGTGTATGAATCCCAGATGACCAGATATGGAACACATAACTCAAAAACATGAATCATGATTTGTCATTTATGAAATGTTGAGATTATCCTGAAAAAGATGCATTAAATAAGGCTTGTGGATGCAAAATAGGACCAAATAAGGCAGAAAGAAGCCCAATTTTAGCAAGGAGAGCCCAAAAAAGTATGAAAATGTAAAGGGATACATTTTACTACACTAAATTTAGCCACCACTTTAGTGAGAGGAGGAACTTGCTTCAAACTCACACTAAAGTAGACAAATTTGCATCAAGAGGGATCCAAGTGTACCAATACAGATGACATAGAATGAAAAAGATCAAGGAGTTGGCCAAGCCCCCAAGATCCAAGATCCTACATCCAACTAATATAGGAACAAAGGAACACACATGTGAATGATGTATGATGGAATAAAAAGATACAGGCATACACTGCTAAAGACAAAGAAAAAAGAAAGAAAAAGAGGGGCCGATCAAGCCTCAACTATTTTCCCAACACAGTGTGAATCAGATCTAAGTTATTTTTCCAAAATGTTTACAAGTGGAATATGATGTCCACTATGTAAAAAAAATGCATGCTCACAAGGGCTAGTGGAACCTCAAGTCGTCCACTAGGTGAGCCCCCAGTGAGACACATATGCACGCGACCAGTATGCACTCACATAGACAAGCAAGTGGCTATGGGAAAGTCACATCTAAGTTTGACTCCCATTTTCTAAACATACCAAAGCTATACCTCCTGATAACTTTGATAAGGAACCACACAAAATGAACAATAGGATTCATGAGGCAAGCAAAACTTCACATGCTAACACTCATGAACAAACAGGATGGCTCCACAGGCAAGCAAAGTGTGTTATGTAAGGTGGCCATATAAGAATTATTGTAAATGAAAAATAGTATACGGTACATTCAAAGAGGTTTTTCTTAGTTCATATAAGGTCTTAACTTAGGTAACATCATGCCCAATGTCTCCAAGAGAGGACTAATCGAAGAATATAAGATTCAAAACTTAGGGAATGCACACCACTTGGTATTTCTACTAAGAGGAATATAATATGCTAAGAGAGAATACACTCTTGAGGGACATCACACCCAATATCACCACAAAGAAAAATATGCATCCCATGAAGTAAGAAGACCACACAATGAAACATAATTTGTAAAATGCAATAGAATAATGCCAATGTATGCCCCTACTTTAAAGAAATTGCTAAACACCATGTTGTGAGCAATTAATTTAAAGTAGCAAATGATAAATGCTAACAATAAATAGGACATGAGAACTTATTAAGAAAGCCCTATTCCAAGTCATATGTTTCCAAATAAAGCTACATCATGAAAAGGAGTTGCCCCCACAATGAAATCCCAAAATCACATTAGGGATCCATAGATTCGGGGTCAATATGTCTTTACTACTGTATAGTCATAAAATTGCACCCCTCACAATTTCACATGCATTCTTGCATCCACTATAGTGTCCACTCCACTAGCATATTGTGTAGGCTCATTTTAGCCCATGCATCAAAATTCTTCCCTTCTCAGGATGCTCCAACACCCTTTTAGCAGCTACCCTTACATGTCAGCTTTGCATATGACTTTGTGACTTCCTCATTCATGTTGTTTTGTAGCGTGACATGTCTAGACACTAGCGTGTCACATAGATGTCCATGCACCTTGCTAGCATATTGCAATGTTTCAATTCTCAAACACATGTCTCTGAGCATGCTTCCCACTTGTCATCACCTTTTGTCGATGGTAATGGCCTGGGATGCCTTGTAACAGCTGGAGAAGCCTCTTTTACCTCCTTTTAAGTCATCCTTTCAATCCATTTGGTCTTCTAACTTCTTCCTCTACTCTAACTTCTTCTAGTTCATTCCTCTTCTACTTCTTGCTTCTCTCTTGCTTCTTAACTTCTCTGTCAAACATTCTACCATCTTGCTCTTGCTTGCACAACTCCCTTATTTGTCACAACAACTTCAAGCTCTATTAGCTTCACTCTTGTAGCTCTATCTCCCTCATCTCACTCTTGTGAGCATCTTGGGATTTCATATATCCTTTCTATTGCATTTTTACTTCATGATATGGGTTCTCCTCCTCGAGCAGGGATTTCTTTTATCGCCTCTTTTGTGATACAGGTTCTCCTCTTCAAGCAAGGTTTTCTTTTATCACTCATACTTGGTGGTGTGGGTTCTACTCTTGAAGTGGGTTTTTCTTTCACTACATGCTTTTTCCATTTTGGTTACACTCTCTCTTTCTATCTGGTTGTTCATGGAGGTGGGAACACCAAAATAGGGGTTTGACTAAGGAAAACCCCTATACAAACCCAACATTCTCTCTAGATATCACACATGTAGGTATTGAAGACATTTACATGCTAGAGGCTTCATCACTTGCATGGTTGTGAGTATCTTCTTTCCTTTCTTCTTCTTATCTTTGTCAATTCTACTTCACTTTATTTCAATTTTGTTATTTTCCTACATTATGTAAGTTCTTAGCAATTAGAGAAGTAGCCACATTGTGTTCTTTGTGATAAACTTTCTTTCTTGTCCATACAAGATGCTAGCACACCTCTGGGACGTTAGCGCGTTGTGCTGTCATTTGTATTATGTGTTGTCATCCTTTGTCCAATAGCTTGATATTTTGTCTAGAAAACTTTTGTGACCTACTCTTTCAGATTCTAAAACTCTCATCATCGTTCCTTGAGGTAGTTTAGGGTAGTTCACCTCGTGAGGCTTTTTGAATGAAGATAACTCATGAGTAGTGAATCCCCCTTCTCTACAACTACAATGTTATTTAGAGAGCTGGAAAATGTCATCATTCCTAAAATACTCATGGAACAGGAAGAATGGCACAAAGAGAGCGAAAATAAAGAAATTTTTTAGGGTCAACATGGAAGAGACCTAAATGTCTCAACACCTTACGTCATCCCAAAAAGGAAAACACAAGACAAAGAAAATATAAAGGGTTTATGACATATAGAAGAATGTAGATACAAATAGATGAATGCCACAAAGAGAGAGAGAGAGAGAACAATACGAGAGATCACATTACACACATGTAATCACACACATGAAAAAGAAAAAAAATACAAGAATAGTAAGACACATGCGAGTCAACCTATAGCAGGTCGCATGCATCCCAATCTTGTTCATTGTATATGGAAGGTGGAAAATTAGTGAAAGGGACAACAATGAGTGCAATACTAGGAGCATCACCAATTTCAACACTCTTCTTAGGAGAATTGTCATTTAAGCTCATAGAAGAGGAAAAAAATGTATTTAATTCACTATGCACTTCATCAATTTTAGCAATCTCATTGTCATCATCTAAGTTAATCACAATGGGAGGTCAAATGATAATGTCTAAAGAAGGTGCTAGTCCCAGTTGTGGTTGCGATATAGGATCTTTTTGTGAAGAAGAGGGAGACTGATCATGTATTGCTTCATTTAAGTTTGGATGTTGATTTTCTTTGTTGTTTTCTTCATTTAACCTTTGATAAATAGAATGACATCTATTCCTATGCTCTCTAGCATTTCTATTTCTTTTGGTACAATTTTCTAGTTTTTTTTTGTAGGAAAGGTTTTATCAACCATAGGTTTCTTTTCTTCCCTAAGGGGAGGTGGTGCAAGGAACCATAGGCCTTCATGATGTATGAAGGTTCCCTAAACTGTAGATGGGCATTTGGGACAGGATACAGGACAGGCTGTTTGGAATGGAACAGTTGCTTCCCAGGAATGACTTTGGGGTGGGGTGGTTGTAGGACATGGCACTGCACAGCAATAGTAGAAGGGTCACAAAGGTAAAAATGATGTAAGAAGTTAGTTGGAATTCAAATTTTGGTTTGTAACCATTGTGTGGAGGTTGAATAGGTCTTGGGATTCCAAAGCAAACATTGTTGAAACATTTTGGTGTGAATTGCAATAAAGAAGTTTGCTAATTTTCTGCATTTCTAGCATTTTACTCTGTTTTCAGGCATTGTACGGGTCCTTACAGTACCTTCACACTATGAAATTGATTTTTTGTGATAAATCATTGAGTTAAATTCTTGATGCAATTGATCTGAGGAGAATTCATCAAGTTTAAATCATTTTAGAGCAATTTGTTTATAAGGCGCCTAAAACCCTAAGTTAGGGTATTGAAGGTAATAAAAATGATGTAAAAGCCATTCCACTTGGTAGAAAATGTTGAAACCTGGTGGAATGGTAGATTTAGGTGTAGTTTTTGATTTCATGAATTTTCAAGGGTTGGTGTTGTTGTGGGCACATGTAGGAAGCAAATGGAGGTACTGATATTCATGTGTAACAACCCAAAACCCTAGATGTAGATGTGTTTTGATTAAAATAAGTTGAAGCAAAGAGTGTCAAGACAATGGAAGGTTATGTGAAGTCCTAGGTGACATGTTTAAAACCATGGAATCCATTTTGAAGTCCTGTGAATCCCTTTGGTGTCAAACCCTAGTGCCTTCAAAGTCATTTGCATAATTAGGTCTCCATGCAGTAGTGAAACAATCAATATTTGGATGATACTTTCTAAAAAAATCCTAGTTGATTCCATAGTAT